>CAUYPK010001635.1:0-37477 GCA_963574355.1 Loris lydekkerianus | reverse complement strand
ATGCAGCCTTAAAGAAAGATGGAGACTTTACCTCTTTCATGTTTACATGGATGGAGCTGGAACATATTCTTCTTAGCAAAGTATCTCAGCAATGGAAGAAAAAGTATCCAATGTACTCAGCCCTACTATGAAGCTAAATTATAGCTTTCACATGAAGGCTATAACCCAAGTATAGCACAAGACTATGAGAAAAGGGCCAAGAAAGGGGAAGGGAGGTGGGAGGTTAGGGTGGAGGGAGGGTAATGGGTGGGGCCACACCTATGGTGCATCTTAGAATGAGTACAGGCGAAACTTACTAAAGGCAGAATACAAATGTCTACAAAAAATAACTAAGAAAATGCCATGAAGGCTAGATTGAACAGTTTGATGAGAATATCTCAGATTGTATATGAAACCAGCACATTGTACCCCTTGATTGCACTCATGTACACAGCTATGATTTAACAATAAAAAAAAAGAAGTAAACTCTTCCAAAGTAAACAAAAATAAATAAAATTAAAATAAAAATAAAAATTCTAGAACCAACCATTATTGTATACAATTTAGCTTTTTAACCTGCTCCAACCTGTGGTCAAGGGCATGAGAGCCACTGTTTAATTCCTTTGGACCATGCAGCACCACCACCACCTCTTCCTTAAGAACTGAGCACCTTTGGACCAGACACCCAGCCTCAGGACTGAGCACAGGTCTATTCCAGAACAAATGAGGAATAAAGAACAAGAAGTGGTCTGGATGTGGTGGCTCATGCCTATAATCCTAGCACTCTGGGAGGCTGAGGCAGGAGAATTGTTTGAGCTCAGGAGTTTGAGACCAGCCTCAAACTGGTCCAAGAGTATGAGCAAGAGCAAGATCCCATCTCCACTAAAAGTGGAAAACTTAGCACCTGCAGTTTCAGCTGCATGGGAGGCTGAGGCAGAAGAATTGGTTAGCCCAAGAGTTTGAGGTTGTTGTGAGCTAAGATGACACCACTGCACTCTACCTGGGGAGAAAGAGTGAGAAGTTTTCAAAGACGGAAGGAGGAAAGGGAGGGAGGTAAGCAGGGAAGGAGGGAGGGAAACAAAAAGTGAAGTTATCGTAGATGAATGACAGAGGGGAAGCCTAGATACTAGTGACTGGGGACAGAGAAGACTCATATCACAAGGTATTTTCTTTACAGCTACGTTCTCCAGCACCTTGACAGGGAATAAAAAGAATGGCAGAGAAATTATACTGTGATGCTTGAAACTAGGTGTCAGTTTGACGGAATTGACGGATGTCTGGACTGCTGATCTGTTCTGGGGTGTGTCTGTGAGAGTGTTTCCAGAGGCCACGAACATGCGAGTCAGGGGACTGGGAGATGAGGACTCACTTTCCATCTGGGTTGCCGCCATCCAGTTGGCTGCTGTGTGGTTACGAGAAAGCAGGCAGGAGAAGGGGGATGTTTGGCTGCTTGCTGAGCCTCCTCTCTTTCTCTCTGTGTTTGGAGAAGATGCTATTTCTTCATCTGCCCTTGGACACCAGGCTTCAAGTTCTTTGGCCTTTGGACTCAGAGACTTGCACCAGTGGCCTCCCAGGGGCTCTCAGGGCTTCAGCCCCAGACTGAGAGCAGCACTGTCAGCTTCCCTGATCTGGATGCTTTTTCTCTACACCAATAGCTTTTCTCCCTCCCCAACTTGGAGATGGCCTATCAAGGGACTTAACTTTGTAATCCTGTGAACCAATTCTCTTGATGAACTCCATTTCACGTGTGTGTGTGTGTGTGTGTGTGTGTGTGTATGCACATGTGTTTGTGTGTGGGTATATAAGTGTGTGTGTATATATATGCACATGTGTTTGTGTGTGGGTATAAGTGTGTGTGTGCGTGTGTGCGTGTGTGTATCCTATAGGTTCTTTTCCTCCGGAGAATCCTAACTACAATATGCACCAATGAAAATCAGGAAAAAGAATTGTTGCTCTGTGACAGCCATCATAGGGCTTCACAGGTCTAAAATAAAGAAACAGAAAAATGAGCATAATAGTAAACCATTTCACAAATATTATGGTAATATTAGCAAACAATGAAACAGAATCAAAGATAAATTTTGTGATGACCCATGCCATCTGCTGCCTGGCATGGTCTAATATAAAACTGAAAATTCTGTCACCAAACACCACATGCCTCAGCCTTTTAGTAAAAGCAGCATCCAATCATACAAGGTGTTGGGCACAAAGTGACTAGTTGGAAATGGACTTGCTGGAGTGACCATCTCTGGTGATCACACACAGCTTGCAGCAGGAGCAAAGGTGTTGGAAGCAGTCGAGTGAATTAAAGAAGGGTGCCATGGGGTGAAAGGTGAATACAGCTGTGTTTTGTGATGACTGACCGAGACTGAACGTCTGTTGGAAGATGCTTCAGAAAGCTGTGAAATAATGACAGAGGGGACAGCCTTGGTGGGATGGCTAAAATTTAAGGGATAATGCTAAACTAGGACACCAAGCACATGGTCTTCATGTACCCACTGAAAAGAAAAAGATCAAGATACAGAAACATCAAAACATGAAAGAAAACATACGAAAAATGATTCAAAGGAAAAAAAAGTAAGAGATGTAAATTATTTGAAGACAAAAATAATGTCTTGATCTACAGGATTAAAGCAACAATGACAGGCAAATAGAATCCCGGGCAAAGCTCTTTCATCCTCTCAGTGGGTACTTACTGAGTAACTAGTTTGTGCTTCATCCTTCCTACAAACACAAGACATGCGTATATGAGCCATACATATACAATGTCTGTCATCGAAGAGTTCACTGTCTAGAGACTGTATCTAGAGTAAGGTATCGTAAGCCTTCCATGAGAAAGTGTTATTCAAGCCGTGAGTAGGAAATAATTGGGGAAAAAATGAGCCAGAGGAAGAAGGAATCCTGTGTTTGAGAACATCCTGAGGCAGGTGGAAAAATGGAACTCCTCAGTTATAAAAAAGACAGTGTGTGTTGGATGTAGCAAGATTGGCAGCAAGGACTACAACATGTGGGTAATTTCTGCTTAGGATGCTGGTCTTTATCTCAAAAACCCATCACATTGTTTTAAGCAGAGGAGTGTCTTCAGGAGCAGTAAAATAATTATTATCATGGGAGATTTTGGGGTGGAAATCCAGGCTACCAGAGAATGTACCAGAACGACGGTGGGGAGGGGTGACAATGGAGAGGGAAGGAAGCGGGGATCTAAGAGCCATGTAGGGTTCTAACTGCCAGAATTCAAAGATGAATAGAGAGTGAGGGAGAAGGAAATGAAGGCGTCCACGGTGAACTCTGGCTTTTTAACGGCCACTAAGTATGGGTCCACTGAGATAGGAAACACTGCAAAGGGAACATTCCAGGGAGAAGGCTGGATGCTCAGTTGTCTTGGATATCATCAGTTCGAGGTGCTTTTGATAAACCACTTGAGAAAGCAGACTAAGCAGTTTGGGATATGGACAATAAGCCCGCAGAGAGGTCTGGGCTAGACATACAAATGTAGGACACATTGAATTATAAAAAAACAATTGCTGATATGGAGGTAGACAAGCTCACCAGGAAGGATCATGGGGAAAGATGGAGGTAATTTTAATTAAGTATGGAAAAGCTGCAATACCTAAAGTTAAAAAGAACTCTGACTTAAAAACAAATCCAAGATAGAACCTCCTATCACAATAAAAATAAAATAAGGACATTGGAAGTTAAAAAAAAAAAAACAGAAAGCTGGAAGAAGGAAGAACTGATGGTCATGAAGTAACCTGTTACTGACAAGTATTTGCAAATTCGGAACAACTATCTCAGAAGAACTACCTCCCTACACAAACCAAAACAAAACAACATATATATACAGTATATATATTGCTTCAAGCTGCCAGCATATTTTCTTATTTTTAAATAAGATTGCTTTAGCTTTGCACCAAAGGCAGCCCTACATTGTGTGAAATTTTAATTTTAAATAGGCCTGGAAATAGGAATCCCACACTTAAGTATGTCCCTCACCAAGAAATGGCTAGCACAAAAGTGATCACAGTTGTCAGGGTTACATCTTTTTCCATCTCTCTCCTAAGGGGGAGAGGAAGTGGAAACAGAATTCTCCTTTAATGACGGGAAAATCAAGATGTGGGGAAATGGTCCTCCCCATATTCAACCAGAACTGTACAGGGAGGCTGGTGGGGAAGGCACGGGGGTTCATTCGTCACTGCTGTTTCACATTGGTGGTAAGCAACTCAGGACAGAAGCATCATTAAACTGGATTTTAGGTCAAATGGGTTTTATCTGCATGAAACCCACCATGTAAATCCTTTTCCCTCCGGGAAAATGTGTACTATATTTGCCTTCACGTAGGGTGAAATTCTGTAAGCTTCTGATCCTCTCTCCAGCTAATATTTTTGGGCCCACGTGTTCTGAAAAGCAGAAAATAAGAAAGAGAAAAAGTAATCTAGTTTGTCAAAGCTTATGTTGCTGGGACTCCTGACCGTGTTTTAGGAAGATACTGGAACGAAGAAAAAACACAGTCTCGGGAATCACTTCTCACAGAGTTCATAAGGGGTTCAAATGCCATCTAAATCTCAAATCCATGGGGATGACGTGGCCTTGGTATCAGGCAGGTCTTAAGCACTTTTAAATTAACAAAAATGGCAGTCGCCTTCTTGCATCAAGAATTTCTTCAACAACAGACCTTGGCACTTAAGCAACTAAAAGGTTTGTGCCTCAAGGATGGCCCTAGCGAGAGAAGACGGGCGTGCCTCCGTGGTTAGGAGAACCCTGGGAGCGCTCCCTGGTGCTGCTAATACCACGCCCCTGCTCCGGTTGCTTATTGGTACTTTTGCCCTTATTTTCTAAGTGCAAATCTCCTGCCGGAAATCCTGACCCAAAGGGACTCTGATTCCTGCTTCTGGTCATCAGTGAGGCCCCACTACTACACATCCACCATCAGCCCATCTCCATGAATGAAACGACATGAAGAATCACACAGGGAAGCTGTCACAGACCAGGTCTTCATCAGTTCTGCTCAAATTCACTGGCGAGAACGTGGTCATGAGGTCAAACCCTGACTTCATGCGAGCTCAGCTAAATGCCTGAAGAAAAATTCAATGCATTCTAATGGAGAGTGGCAGTCCCTACACCAAACTCTGCCCCTTTCCTACATATCTACATACTTGCCTTTGTAAATTGACACAGGGGTAATCTTTTGAATAGAAATCTAAGCTAAAATATCTTGTCTGAATAATGTTTTTGTCCCAAATGAAACAGAGTATTGTCCTAGGAGGCAACTCTGATATGCTTCAGCCTAGCATTTCCCCTCAGAACTTGTAAACCTCACTGTAAATTCTTAATAATCTTACATTAAAAAAAATAGAACATGAAGAAAAATTAAAGATTATTTAAGAAATACTAAGAATTATTGTCCACTGTGCTAAAACTCATTTAACCTTTACAACTCCCCACTTTCTGAATGAGGACGCAGAGACCCAGAGAGAGGAAGTAGCTTGCTGTGTTTCTGCCTGAGTCTCAGTCTCACCAGCTTTCTGCCCCCTTAGATGGCCCAGTTGGGCCTGTGGCCACCACCTGACTTGATCACTTGCCCAGACTCAGTCTGCTTCTCTTGGCAGCCATGCCCGCCCGGGTGTAGATGGTTCACTCACCAGCCCTCATAGTGACTTGGGGTTCTAAGTGTTAGAATTTTAATCCTGGCTCTACTGCTCCAGAGCTCTGTCACCTCACACAGTTTACTAAATATTTCAGCTTTTTTCTTCATCTGTAAAACGAGAAAGGTCATATTTACTTTATCAGGTTGTTTAGAGGTTTACCATAGCCTTTCAATAAAGGAGAGTTATTACTTTCGAGCACTTCCCACGTGTTGAGTATGGTGAGAGCGCTCCTTCCCCTCATGCTCTGGCATGCCAAACAAACGTTTAAAATGGGCTCGCTTACAAATCCGAGACCAATCTGACACAGTTTTTTCTAGAGTTCTACATATAAAGATTCATTAAAAATTATTTAAAAAATTATTTAAATCATATTTTAGAAATAATTTTACACACTACTGAAAACCATCCTTGCAAATAATTTGTTAAAATTTTGCATTTTTGCAGTTACTGAATGTTTTTTGAGGGTAATATGTATTCCCAGCACTTGTGTGTGGATTTGGATGATGTTAATGTGCATGGAGACTCTCGTTAACAAGACTCCTGAGCCCCACTTCCTATTTACTTTATATCAAGAAATCCATGGAGGACTAACTCTAGGCAATTTATATCTGATACCGAAATGACCCAGACTCAGCCCCCTAGTGCCAGGGCCATGCCAGGAGGACAAGGACTACACGTGTGGAAATGAAAAGAGCTTCTCCAGTGAAGACCTGTCACAACAACTCCCCTGCAGAGTTTCTGGCTTCTGCATCTGAGCTCTTCACAGAGGTTTCTCTGAGGAAGTCCCTCATCCTTTCTAAAATACAGTCTGAGCCTCCATGGTTCGTCAGATGTGTTTTAATAATCTTTAAGCTTCTTGGGGGATTTAGAATGGCAGGCTCAGATTCTAGATCCATTTCCATTCAAAAGATTACTCTACCCCTTTGTAAATTTATAAACACAGATATGCAAAGATATAGGATAGATATATTGGTGCAGGGATCACCACTATCCATTAGAATCCATTGAATTTTTCTTCAGGCATTTAGCTGAGCTCACATGCAGTTAGAGTTTGAGCTCCTGATCAAGTTCTCGCCAGTGGAATTTGAGCAGAAGTGTTAAATGCCTAGTTTGTAACAACTTCCCTTGCATGATTCTTCATGACATTTCCTTTTCTGCTGGCTCATTTCAAAGGATAGTGAGGACATCGGAGATGATAGAACCTCGGGTAAAAGGAATCTGGATCCCTAAATGTTCCTGTGGAATTCTGCCCTGCTACCCTGAACACATACCCAGACCTAACAAACTCCCAGAGTGTTCAGCTGTTTCACGCTTATCTCTGTTGGTCATCACAGATGCCCTTCCCTCAGTAACATGCTGCTCAGCTACTCTGCGGAACAGTCACACTCCAAATGCAAGGAATATGTTGAGGGAGAAATGATGTTCCTGAGAATATTAACACCTGAGTCTTAGGCGCTGAATCTAGCTAAAATACCTTGTCTGAACTTCTGGTTTAGACTCAATCTTATCATTCTTTCACAAAGGGTAAGAAAATCTAAGAGTGGCCTATAATTATGCATCTTGTACACAGCAACGCTAATATTGAAACCTCATTTGTAGACTTTGTGCAAGGCACATTCCACCACACATCACCAAGGATGCATTAAGAGATTCTATTCAAAGACCATTAACTAAGAATGCTACTTTTCCATGGGGACATTGACCTTTAGAAACGTATTTCCATTCTTGCATCCATACATCTAAATTCTATTGAAGCAATATTAAAGAGAAGAAAGTTTTAAGGAGCTATGGAGAACATAAGGAGGGTTAAAAAGAGGACTTTCAAACTATTATTTTCTGGATGTCATCTAAAAATATGATCTCTTTTACAAACGAACCCACTTGTTCATAATGAATGAATTCTTACGGGCCAATCTCTTTGTCTCAGTCTCTTCATAGCAGTTTCACAGGGCAGATACTTCAATAGCTTTAATTGTGTCTGTGCTTTTTAAGTCTCTGTAATAATAGTCTTCATGTAAATGCAGCTCTGACTTTTTTTAAATAAATATTTCCTTCCTAACGCCTGTATTCTATATGTAAGTCCTTGGAGGTTTTATTTCAGAAGCATCTCGTGGGTTGTAAAGACAACGATTTGTAAGCTTTAAGTCGATAGTTACATTGCTGTAAAACTTTTAAAGCAGAATGTTGAGATATGGACAAAAAGATACTGAATGATCTAAGGGAAGTCAGATTCTGCAACCTTGCAGCATCAATCACGATTACATTGAAGACTTGACACAGCAATTAATGGCATATCTGGCATATATTGGTTCCTCTAATCATGCCCTGAACTGCACACCAAAACAATACCTGGCAAGACTTTCAGTAAATTACTTTCATTTACTCTCTGCAACTGAGTAGAAATTCTTCTCTCTAGTACTCTGGAAAAATTACTTCTGCCACACGTGTATTTTTGACTTGGACAAGAAAGCGCATAGAAATGATAGTAATCACTCAGATAACACACTGACTGAGTCGTGTGATGATCAGTTACAAAGCCCAGCTGAGGACCTACAGGCTTACATCCTTTTTAGAATGGTATTTCCACCAGGGTTGGAAATGAATTTGTTTTGATCTATTAAAGCAAATGGTCCTCCAGTGTCTATAATGTTCACAGAAAGGAGAGTGAACTACATAGATAACACTTTCCTTCCCTCATCCCAATGCTCAGTGTGGAACAACAAGTATAACTATCATATTGAACTGTCTGTGCATTTATTCCCATTGCAAGAGATTTGTCTAATATTTGAACTTTGCAAAGTCCTCTCATCATTTTAACTATAGCTATGCTGCCAAAGTAGTTTTTGCATTAACACAATCATTTCTAGGTGCTAGATTAAATGATTCATTTTAATGCTATATCGATATGCCTGCTCTCATATTAGATATTGCTGTCTTAAGTCTTTAAATGTTGAAAAGGAGTGCATAGGTCAATGGGATATTAATAGGAGTCAGCTATGCTCATACATTTTTAATTATTTTGTTGTTGTAGATATTCTTTTCATACGTATTGCTCAACTTCTTGAACAAGTGCAGGAATTCAGTATTGTGTAATTCTTTTTACATAATTTTTACGTCTGAAATATTTCACAGGAACAATCTTAAGTACTCTTCTTTAAAGTAAAGCATGAGATCACTTTATACTTGTGCTCAAAACACTCAATTAAAATTCTAACTCTTTCCCAGTGACCAGTAGGCCCTGTAAATATGGCTAGACATTCTAGAAATTAGAACATAACATGAGATACTTTTCACACACACACATGTCCACACATTCACATTCATATCCCATTGTCCCTACGTAGACATAAAAAAGAAAAGGGGAGAGAAAAGAGAGAAGTTTCTGCAGTCCAGCAAGTTTCCTTCAAAGCCATATATTCCCCAATGCAAAGAAATTCTTCTTTTGTTGAGGGCAAAACTTCCTAAAGTTTATGGTGTTGTTTGAATTTTAAAAGAATAAGCTATGTCATTTTTGAAATATTAGAAGACATTAATATCAAACTATCACAGAGGTGTGCAGAAGAAAAGGTTATATAACACTCAATCTAAAACTTACTGGGAAATGTAATGATTTGATTAACAAATATTCTGTTCATTCTTTACAGTTGATATGCCTCTTTGTGCATAAGTTTTCCTTTCAAATATTTAAGCATAGCTTGTATGTAATTACTGCATTTGCAAAGACAATATAGCTTTGTGTGCTGCTCTCAAAATTATTTAGCTGAATTATAGGTAATTTTGAAAACAACTTTATCTCTATCAGAAGAAAAAGAACACAATGGCCTGGGCCAACCGCTCATAAATGTCAGCTACCCTTGTGCAAGCTAAGATTAGCATGTGCGTTAGGTCACGAGGGCATGGACATTTCAGTTCAAAACTCCTCAAATTCATTTACCTTTTATTTGTCATCTGTTATGACATTTGAAGCTCAATTTGTGTGCTTTTCTTAGAATGTCTTATCTAATTGTTTCTGTAATTCAGAATTGCATTCTATATCTTATGAAAAAGAAAAACATTTGCATTTGCTATCCGTGTTCCCAATTGCTTATTTCCAAATGATATTTTCATTGTAAGCGGAGTCTGAAGATTTTCTGTAACACAATTTAAAAGTGCCTCTCTTGAAAGGGTTTAGTTCCTCAAGCAATGAATCAATGTATATCAGATATAGAAAAAGGAAAAACAAAAAAAAACCCCAAACTTCTTATACCAGTATCCCACTATCCAGCCACAATATATCTGCTGTTTTTTTCTATCTTGACAGGGATTCACAGATGTCTTTTTAACATCCATAAAATAGAAACGCTGGATATGAAGACAAAGGAACGTATATATTGCCAGTAATAATTCGAGTAATCTACAACTCCTTCCATTAACAATGTTGTTTTTATCCATTTCCACATACAAACTTCTTCCTGCTTATAAATCAGGAGACTAAAGGGGGAATAAATACATACGTATCGTAGTGATCTAACACCCATCCCAAGCAAGCCTCATCTTGTGTCACTGTCTAAGTCATGCAAATTACACCAGAGCTGCCAGTTGACTAAGATTAATGACACTGCGCCAGCTTCTTTGTTTCTCTCTGCGGCCGTTTAGTGTGAAATACTATCCAAAAACATTATCTATCCTCGATTAATCCCACAAATTTGTTCACACGATGCACATTGTTTAGGGCAATTTACAACAGGAACATACTGAGCACAATTGCATTTAATTACTTGGGTTCTAATTACATTCATTAAAGGCTAATAAAATAAATGAAACAGCTTTAAAAGCTTCTGCAAAACACATGGGTCTTGTCTCCCTAGTGAAACATACAGTAGATGTTTGATGTGAAACACAGATTTGACCATATATGTGTGTTTATAGATGTATATATATACATATTCCATATGTTCATATGTTATAGAAGGTAGATTTTAAATCATAAGCAATAAAACCTCAAATGTTCTACTAATGCATTTATTTAATGAGTGGGTGAGAGATTTTTAGAAACCTAGCACTACTTTTGATGTGGAGAATAAAAGAGAAAAGCAAATTTGTTTTCGAAATCGCTTTTGAATCTTAATTGTTTCCACCTGCATGGCCTGGGTGCCCAACTCTATCTTTCCCACATCGGTATTATGAAGGCTGATGACCAGCAGAACAGGGCTGCGTTTAGGGTCAGATGGGCTCTGGATAATATTCCCATCAGGTCCAATCTGGAAACTCAGTCAGGACTTTTGGATATTCATCTCTAACACTGGAAGCAGCTTGTGGAAAACGACATAACCTATTGTATAAAAATTCACATTATAAGATACCCCATGCATTCTGAATAACTTCCCCTATGAAGTTTTTTTAAAATGAAGGTGTTGATACCTGATTATGTTTGCAAATGTATTTAATGTCCAGTGTACTTGGGAGACTATTTGAGAAACACAAAATGTAAAATATTGTTACCAACTATGCTGGTGGGGGGAGACCAGGAAGACTTACTTAAAATAAGGGTTTTAATTTCATCCAGCTTTTCTGTTGCTCAGATGGAGTTCTGAATAATCTATATTATTCCAAGATAAATGCCTACCTACCTAATGGTCTTATGTACCATTAAGTCCACACTCTACTATATCATGTCCATGTGTGATTTTATTTAGTAAAGCTGCATTGTGCCTTACAGAGCCATCCTCAGCGCTCAGGACTAGAAAATGCAGGGGCATCACCTGAATCTAAATGCATGCCATTGGCATATCTCATCACAAAGGGGATTGCTTCCAAAGTGGATTTTGAGCACAATCTGAAAAACATCAAGAACTTTGAAAATGATTTCAATAGGCTGTTGAAGCTAGGATTTCAATTGGAACAGATCTTTATGAAAGACTAAAGATCGTTTTAAATCAGTGGTTCTCAACCTTACCTATGCTGCGACCCTTTAATACAGTTCCTCATGCCGTGATGACTCCCAATCATAAAATAGCAACGCAAATAATTTTATGGCTGGGAATCACAACATGAGGAACTGTATTAAAGGGTCGAAGCATTAGGAAGGTTGAGAACCACTGTTTTAAATCTTACAGAAATGCATTGGAAATACATTGTTGTTGTTGTCTTTTTTTTTTTTTTTATAAATATACATGTGTGTACTCTTTAACCCAGAGTGTCCTCTTCTAGGTATTCGTCTTGAGGAAATATTCTCACATATACACAAAAGGAGTTAGGAAGATGATTATTACAGCATTGTTTTTAATAATGAAGAAACTGGAAGCTCAATACCCATCAGTAAAGGAGTGGTTGATAAGCTATTCAAATGTTCATTCTGTAGACTTATGTAGCAAGTAAAAGAACAAGGTAAATTCGTATGTGCAATTGAAATATTCTCAAAAAGCAAGTCATGCAACAATATGCACTATGTGAATCAACAAGGTCAAACAGTGTCCAGGGCGGATAAAGCACAGGAAAAGGTCTGGGAGAATCTTGAAACTGATAGCAAGGTGACTTCTTAGACAAGAGGAGAACAGAGTGGGAAGAGAGTCCTCAGGGTAGGAAAGCACGTCCACTTTTTCCTCTATCATCTGCAATATCAAGTAGACTTTTAAGAGAAAAATGTATCCATTTTTCAAGCCATAAAGTGTGCATTAACCCTGACACCCATAGTCACAATAATTTTCCAAATAGTCCCGTCTGATACCTCTTCAGAATGTGATATGGAAGGGGTTTTTTTAGAAAGTTATAAAAAGGGTAAGAATTTCACCATCTAGACATTTTCTCACTGGGTGGCACCTGTGGCTCAATAGAGTAGGGTGCAGGCCCCATATGCCGGAGGTGGCAGGTTCAAACCCAGCCCTGGCCAAAAACTGCAAAAAAAATAAATTAATTAATTAATTAAAATATATATATATATATATATATATGTATATATATAATAATAAAACATATAAATATAATATAAATAAATACGTATAATATATTATATATAATATATAACTTATATATATATACTATATATATATAAGTTTTCTCACTTACACACCTACATCCTGCCCTTACTTTACAATTTTCATTTCCTCTCATTACTTGTAAGTACTGGAAATTTCGGAGAGTTCCATTTTCATAACACAGCTGCAGGGGCACTTAGTATCTGCACAGAATTTCTGTAACAGGAACTCTGAAGCACTTCAGAGCCCCTCACCCTTAGAACCTGTGAGAGCAGAGTCACATGATATGGTTGAAGATTTCCTGTCTGAAATGCAACGGTGCAGGCTGCATGCAAAGCAAACACAACTGTTGGCTTTGGGAAAAGTCTTGGCTTTCATTAAGGTGAATGCTTTAAGAGAATTTCAGCACTGTACTATAAAACTCAGAATCTTAATAACTTGGAAAAGAACTTGGCCCAGAAAAAGCTGGGTAAAATGAGAAGCAAAGCAAGAACCAAAAAGCCTTGGAAGGATATTTTCTGATACAGGCCTATCTTTCTCTTCATCACGTGATTCCCAGAACTTGCAAGATTAAAGAAGTCTAGAAGTAGAGACCCTCCATCTCATCATGTGGCAGTTCCAATGATGCCTACAAATTCTTGGACCTCACATTCAAGGCCCTTGGGGGTTTGTGTCTCAGTACCTTATTACATACACAGTACATATCATTTGGACTTGGTGATGTCTTTTTGATAGTCTTTCCTAGAATCTCTTTGCTGCGCTCCATTATTCTCCACCTGTTAGAATCCCTCAAGGTCAAAATTAAGTGATATTTCCTCTTGTGATTCTCCCTGGGATCCCACCTGATGCCTTTTCCATTGAAGGTGGTCTTTGTTACCACTGTACCTCCATCACAGTTTATAGGTGTCTCTGTGTCACCTGCTACCTGCCCTCTTGTAGTACAGATATTGACATCTCTCTCACATTCCCTTAATGAAAGGTAAATTCCTCGAGGGTTTGGACTGATATCAATGTGCTCATGAGACTAAGTGCTTTATCATCTAGCAAGAAAAATTTAAAAAAAACTAATAATTAAACACAGGAAAAATAATGCCTAAAGCATTTAAATAATTACTTAATTCTTTGAATTACTATGTAGCTGTCAGGAGACAGAGCATCTCCAGTATTTAACAGAGAGCCTGGCAGATAGTAGGTGCCTAATAAATATTTGTTGAGTGCCCATGAATAACTAAATGAACAAACTCAGAAGCCCATAAATGAAATTTATTTTGCATTTCTTCCTTTTCCTATTTGTCCATCCCAGGAGGGAAAATGTTTATGAGAAGTATCTTATGGTTATGGGATGGGTTGATTCCCACCTCACAGGTACACTGCACAGGAATATGGCAGACTTCCTGAGGGAGGGGCACAACTGTGACTCAGACTTTAACCTTGCAAAAGCAAACTATGTAACTAAATCATATGTACCCCTATAATCATCTGAAACTTTAGAAAAGAAGCACCTCATGAGTAATGTCAATTAAAAAAAAAAAAAACCCGTCATGGCATTTTGTCAAATATAGCCAGCTTTACATATTAGGATCTAAAACCATAATAACAGCTTTATAAAGGGTCATTAATTCAACATACAGTCTCCATCAAGATTTTCAGGACTGATTCTTACACCGTGACAGTTTAAATTGGTTCTATTTTACCAAAAACACAATAAATAGATGCAAACATTTTAATGAGTGCTGAATTAGTAATTTGATATCTTTAGAATAGAATTCTGTCTTTATATATACTGGCAGAGATTTAAAGACAAGACAGTTTCAATGCCGTGAACATCCTGAGAGGTGATAGGCCGAAGAAATGCCTTTAAGGCAAGCAGGAGCTATAATAATTCTTTAGTCAGTAGGAAACTCCCAAGCACTATGTTACTTCTAGGCAAAAGACACAGCCTCTTCTAAATGGCCAAGTGGCAGCATTTACTGTATACACTCAAATGCATTTCTTTGTATGAAGTACAAGACTTTCTCCTTCCCTTTACTAGCACAGATGCACATTGTGGCAAGAAAACACATCACCAATAATACCTACACACTTTCATGGAACTTAGTGATTTCTTCCTTTGCTCCTTTTTTTTTTTTTTTTCTTTTTGCAACTCACTTCTAGGAAACTAAGAGGAACTGATCCACGTAAGCACCACAGAAATGCATAACTACAAACTGAAAGCCCATGACCTCAGTCCTCAGCCGCCCCTTGCCCCTCATTACTGCAGCAGTTGGTGTAGGGAAGGATTAAAGAGGGCTAGAAATCATTGGGTGAGCATACAAGGGCTCGGAAATTTGACCTTCATTACTTAAAGTACACAGTTTCCACTAAAAGCTGGTATATGAGGAGAATTAAAAACAGAACCCAAAAAGGTCAGGTGGAGTGCAGATGCACTAACAAAGATGAAGTCAAACGGGGAAGAAAAATAGCCTCCAAAATGCTTTGTTCTTCTGTCAGGCATAAGTTGACATCACAAGTTAGTGTCTTTGCCACTAACCAAAAATGCAAAAGAACTTCCGTACCAACAGTAGCAGCTTAAAACTTAGAATTGCCAGAACCGCAGAGGACTTCAGAATGCGACTGTGCACGCAGGAGACTTTCTTAGGGCCCTTGGTAATGAAATGGAATCAGATTGTGCCTCTTCTATCTGATAGCTTTGACTATCTGGATCTGTGAACTACCTGAATTTAATGGGAAATACAAGAAGAGATTACAAAGGCACTGATCAGTAAAATATTTGTTTTAACTGTGAAACTTGTAGCAAGGCTATCTTTTTTCTGGGAAGGCTAAGAGGCTTGGGGCTAGAACCATAAAGACTACAACCATGACAACAGCTGCCACGTGGGTATGAGCGCAAAAGTTTTCAAGAAACATACACCCAGAAGAGAATGATTCCCATCTGTCAGCAACAAGGGGGTCATGTTATTCACCGTTCTGGCAGTCTTACGTGTCATGGGTGCTGGGAGTGGGAGCAGGTCGCCTCTTTTAGAGACTGCCAGTGGCAGATGAGGAAACTGAGGCATTTCATTCAACACAGTCTCAATGACTTGCCCCCAAAAGGTGAGGAGCCTGAAATCAGTCAATGTTTGATGAGTTCTAAAAAGAAAATCCAACAGCCAACTACATAAAGATACATTACACTATTTTCAGAATGGTCTGCACTTTCCAAAACAGTTTCATAAATTTTCAATAAAGCAAATAAATGAGTTTAAAACTATTATGAAAAGATGGCAATGTGTGTATGTACATTTGTGTATCCTAATCTCTTTTTTCCCATTAATTAGTGAATCTTCTGGAACAGTGTTTTCCAACAGAAATATAATCTGATATACTATATGATTTAAATTTTTCTCATAGTCATGGTAATAAAGTAAAAATAAGCAGGTGAACTTTAATAATACATTTGATGGAACCCAAAATATCAAAATATTTAAAATGCAAGTAATATAAAAATTATTATGGTATTCTACCACACTTTTTTGCACTAAGTCTTTGAAGTCTCATATGCAATACATATTGACAGTGTATCTCAGTTAGGACTGCCCTCCTGTGCATGCTCTATAAGTATGCGTCACTGATGGCAACCGTTTTGAATTGTGAAGCTCTACAAATACTTCCTTTCTTTAGATGTTATTCTGTCTTATTTTTTCTGTTAGCTACTATAGACTTAAGGAACATCAAAAATTGGTTGACTTGAGTTAGCTTCACATTTGTCAAACACATTTAATAATACATTTGGAAGATATCAACATGTTCTCTCAAGGCCTAAGGATGAGTATGTGTGGTGCATTTGTGGTTATACCTGTGTACACATGTGTGGCACATAGTATTACTAAGCATTAATACCACTGCCTATTCCATGTAAAGCATTTGTAGCAAGCAACCGATCACTATCAAATCATTTTTTTGACCAAAGTTCTTATTAAATACCTATAATGCATGAGACTACCATGCTTCTTTGATGAGCAAAGCTCAGATCCATTTTAGCGTCTTCAACTGCTCCAAGTGTGGTAGATTCAACATTAAACAAGAACAGTGGAGCCCTGACTTCAAGTCTTGTCTCTGCCCTTTATTTCTCTGTGACTTTGTGCAAAATCACTTTAGTTTATTTATTGCTAAAAGGAGAACTAGGTTACCTCTAAGCAACTTTTCCGTTAGGCTACGATTTGATAATAAGAGCTTACGTCCTTTCAGCCTTAGGGAGCATATGCCCAACCCTTGACCAGTTGTCTACATGGTGCAATTGAAGGAGTACTAGTAGGGTTCCTACATTTAGAAGAAAAAAAAGACACAATGCTTAATTAAATTTAAATTTTAGGTAATTGATGAATAATGAAGTGTCAGCCTGTCCCATGTGATACCTGGTACAACCTCATACTAAAAATTAATTTGTTTATCAAGAAATTCCAAGTTAATTGACTTCTGTATTTTATCTGGTGTCTCTAGATACCCAGAAAATTTTATGCCTCTTACCCCACAACCGAATCTTAAAATCCTCATGCTGTGTCACAATGGAGGGAGAAAAGTGCAAACTTCTATCAGACCCCATGAGTTTGAACCTGCCTCTGTTTCCTTCTTTGTCATCTTGAAACAGACCTGTAAGGTAAGCACTTTTGCCTATCCTATAAATGGGGAAACTGATGGTCAGAGAAGTTGTACCAGCCCCTTTATATTCTATTAGTAGAGTTGATGTTTCCATTAGATGAAACCATGTATGTGCTGGGTACATCTTCAGTATTCAATAAATGCCGTAGAGGTATTACACTGTTCCTCAGACAGGAGGATTTGTGGATGTAAGGGAAATGTTGAATTAGCAGGCTATTTTGGAGGGGATGAATATGAGTAAGACACCGTAGCGGAGTCTTCAGTAGCTAAATAAGGGATGATGAGCCCAAGGCATGCCTTTGTCTTTCTCTCTGCCATACTTGATGGCCTAACGCAAATGACTGAATCTCACAAAAGAGCGGTAATGGCAGTAGAAAAAGACAGAGACAGTGAGGCGAGAGGGCACAAAAAGCTTTACAACTTCACATTTTATCACGTTCACTGATCAGACACATGACCTATGGTTCCAGAACTCCTTTGGATTTCTAAAAGCCAATTTCAGGCATTGGATTTAGTTAATAGCACTATGTAGCTTCCCAGCTAGCTCAGAAAGGAAGGCATCTCCTCCTTTCCTTCCTCTTATTTTCTCTCTTGTCTCTCTTCATGAAGCTCATAGTACTACATTTGAGTTTGATTTTCTTTCATTAGGGAGAGTGCAGATACCACACCCAGGACAAATGCCTCTCCCCATTTCCCTAACATTTCTCTATAGTACACACACAATGTGATTATAATATATAAGAGTAGCCTTCTTTGGAAAAGCCTGGAGTTCTGGGTGGTGGTAGGAAAGGGTCAGTCTTTGCTTTTATTGAACCGTGTACCAAGTTGAAAGCATCACATCTCAAGTTTCTTTTTGGTACCATTGGTGGAGCCAACTCCTTGTCCCTTTCATGGCTGCCACTAATATGGCATGTTGCTCCCAAAGCTTACAGTCCAGAAAGCTCTTTCTAATTTTGAGGTTGTCTTGAGGAAGTCCTATCCCTTTCAAATGAGACACGTACAAAATACAAGAAATCTTTTCTCACAATTCCCTTTCTAGATGGTTCCTTCTGATGATGCTGGCCTGCCTTCAGGCATCTGCTCCCGTTTCTCCAAGCTTTGCTATCACTTTTTTTCTCCAACCTTTGTTATCATTTTTTTCTTCCTACACATCTGTTTCTGGATATTTATTTGCTTATTTGAGACACAGTCTCACTCTGTGTCCCTGGTTATTATCATAATTCACAGCAACCTCAAACTCTTGGGCTAAAGAGATCATCTTCCCTCAGATTCCCAAGTATCTGAGACTCCAGGACCCTGCCATGACACCTGTCTAGTTTTTTCTGGTTTTTTTTTTTGTTTGTTTGTTTGTTTTTTTTTTTAGTAGAGACAGGGTCTTGCTTTTGCTCACCTTGGTCTTGAACTCCTAAGCTCAAGCAGTCCTCCTGCCTCAGCTTTTCAGAGTGCTAGGATTTCAGACATGAGCCACTGAGCCTAGCCAGTATCTCTCTCTTTTTTTTTTTAATACTCTGACCCCCACCTCCCACATGACACCTTCCTTGACCACCCCAGAATTATCATTATCTTTTTTTTATCTGAGCCTCTCTGACACATCTTGTTGACTTAGTTAGCATTTATGTCACTTTACGCTGTGTGTGTGTGTGTGTGTGTGTGTGTGTGCGTGGATGTGTGTATGTGTGTGTGTCCAATTGAAATGCAAACACTTTGAGGGCAGAAACAACATTTTAGAGTTCTCGGTCTCTTCACACTGAGACAATACTTTTTTATTTGCTCAAGAAACATTATTCTGAGGTGACAGTATGAGGTCAGACAACTAAGTTATTGAACTCATCCTGGAAAAGTACAACATACTTCATTGCTAACTATCACTATGCACCTTTGAAGTACTCCCTTGAGAAACTGTGCACGATGCCAGCACCTAGTTTACCCTTCAAAGAAATTTTGCAACTCTTTTTCTGCAAGGGCCATCAGAGCTGTCATGGTATGAGGTCTGACAATTAAGTTCACTAAATTATCCTAGAAAAGTGCTGCATCTCATTGCTGAATAGTGCTACAGTCACCTTTGATGTACTCCCCTTGAGAAGTAGGCACTGATGCCAGCACCTAGTCTACCCCTTATAGTGCTTTTCTAGGATGAGTTTGGGAACTTAATTGTTAGATCTTATATAATGACAGTTCTGATGGCCATTCCAGAAAAAGAGTTCCAAAATTGCTATGAAGGGTGGACTAGGTGCTGCTGTCAATCTGTAGCTTTCCAAGGGGAGAACTTCAAAGGTGACTACCATGACATTCAGCAATGAGGTACGTAGCACTTTTTCTAGGATGAGCTAGCAAACTTAATTGTCTGACCTTGTAATTAGTCCATCAGACATTTAAAATAAGTCATCATTTTATCTCATTAAGGCAAAACTAACCTGTTGAAGCCAGTACAAATTATCAAATTTGTATAACTGAGAGTTTAGTAGGCAGTTAGCAAAAAGGAGGAAGCAGGAGCAGATTGATATTGAAGCTAGAAAGCTGACCCAGCAGAAGACCTGGCCAGGACTACCCAGCAGCAGTGCAGCTCAGCACCTGTGTGTATCAGAGCTCATCAGGTCCATGTGTGCTGGTGCTGGCATCCTTTGAGATCTCAAACTTAGCGTGCAACAATGCCACATTTTGGGGTTTAGTGTACCTGAGGATCTGAACCCTATACAGGAGCTAGAGGCACCTAAGAAAACAAATTCTAGCACCTGGGAATGTTGGCAGGTAACAGACAGGCAAGGTATCTGCCCATGCTCTGGAATCTAAAGCAGAAAGCTGGTGCCTACAGGATCTTGGAATATTTATCTGCAAACCAAGAATATTTCCTTCATCTTGTCTTTTAAGGTAAAGAAATGAAAACCCAATGATATGCTTGTTTGCACTCACTGGACCTGCATAAAAAGCTGAAGAAAAACCTTCACCTTCGAGGACATATGAGTACCAGAATGAACGTTAGAACAGCAGCTCTTAGAGAACTTACAGAAGCAAGAGGAATTTTAGATCCCATCCCCTGGTGAGGCAAAAATCTCTAATGTTCCTTACAGTGTTAAGATTTGAGCTCAAGGGTCTAGGAGGCCTGAGACTACAGAGGAAGGGCCTTAGCACTTGCATGTATCATCAGCCCAACAGGTCTGAGGAAGGTAAAGGCTGGTAATTCATCCACTGAGCAGCTTACAGAGTAGTATCATCAGTAGTTAGATAGCTTTATACCATATATACTATGAATCCTCTCAGTATGACTAAATGCCCTCTTTAAAATACCTAAGCTAATTATTATTTTCATATTAAGGAATATATACACACATCAAAAAAGAAAGACATTCCTCCAAATTGTTCCTTAAAAAGCTGACCTCACGAGAGTCCAGAATGGCTGCTCTTCATGGGTTTAGAGAGAGGAGATATTATTTCTTCTCTTGTGTACGATGCTATAATATAGTCTGCTTTAGAAATGCAGTGAGTCTTCAGTAGGCCTCGCCTACCTAGTAACCATCACTCTGCTCTGTTGCACTACGCAGTTATTTACTCTGGGCCAGCAAGTACTGTAGATGGAACAACACGGGTACAGACAACGACCAGGGACAGAGTTCTAGAAGTCCCTACACACAAAGGTTCTGAAGAGGAATGAGAGTTGATAGAGTAAACAGAAAAGAAAGGTCAGGACAAAAAAAGTAGAAGAGCTGAGAAAGAAGCCCAAGAAACAGAGTGTTTCAAAAAGTCCATTGCAGCCAGTGGGGGTAAATGTTGAGAGGCCTAGATGCTGGCCCCTGGGCCCTAACACTTATTTTCTAAGCAGGATCATACAATATTCTAACTTTGGCTTCTGTCATTACCAGCTTTACCAAGAGTGGAGAAAGAGTAAACACAGCTCCAAGTTAAAAACCTGCAACAGCAGCAAGGCCCTCCTGTGTGCATTGCAGAGCATGGGATTAAGGGGTAATTGGAGACCACGTGGAATTGCTGCCTTCAGAATCTGAGAGCTGAGCAAATGTGTGTTTTAATGAAATATAAAGGGTGGGAGTCAAAAGAAGTCAATAGGGAAAAAAAGCAAAAACCAAGACATTTCTGGATATCATTTGAGGCATCTTAAAAGAGCCTGTTTAAGATTCTTTTGGTTTGCACATCAATCTGTGCTAACAAATAATTGCTATTCCATTGCCAAAGTTCTATTTGGGGTTCTTAAAAATTTTCCTAATCAAATGGTGGCCTAGCTTTTAGAGTTTATAATTTATTTTTCATCTGTTATGTTGGGGAAAGTGTTATATTTGAGAAATAATTTCTCTACGGTTTCATTTTAAGTATTAAGATTTGGGAAGAGAGTCTTCTGAAAACACTATAAACTTCAACATTCTTTCATTGTTGTTCTAATATATTGTTGTAAGAATATCTTACTTTGGTAACAAATAACTGAAAAGGGCATGGGATCAAATTTCCTCTAAAAACATAGAAGAAAAGGTAAACAGCCCTAATATTTTTCTGCTTATTTAATTTATCATTGTACACATCTGTCCATGCATGCTGTATGTTAGCATGGGACTTTCCAACATTTTAAATTTCGTTAACCTAAAATATAAAGCCCTATACCTGTGATATATTACTAATGCTGATAGATAAGATCACCCAATTATAAACTTCAGTTTTCTCTTATTAATGTAGCAAATGAAGTCAAGGAAGTGAGTAAGATCTCATTTTGGATAAGGTTCCATTTCTTGTTAAATGTTGGTGTTTCAGAGTTGGGCATATATCATCATTGATATAACAATAACAGATGTCTTATTTGTGGATTCCTCTCCTGTCTGCCTCACAGCAATGATTTTACTACTTGTGAAGGATTACAAAAAATTACTGGAGGATTTACAAGAGGTCTCTGCAGTATTTATCTAGAAGCCAAGTATAATATTGTTTTTCCATACCCATCAACCAACACAACTTAATCCTGACTCAAAAGAGCTGCATTATTTTTTCCTTAGTCAGCCTGTGTGATTACGGCTTCAGAATCCTTTCCGTCAATAAAACTTGGATTAGTTGCAATAGCAGATGTTAGATGGGAGTAGAAAGAAGATTCCATCCTCCTGTTCTCCGGGAATCATCAAAACTCATCCTTTGCAGTGTGTATCTGCAGAGCGTGTCTCTTTTTAAATTGCGCTGGTGGTTACTTTTTATTTTGGCAGTCCTCAAAGGATTTGGAACTGGCTTGTTTTCAACTTTAGTTGAAGTTTTTGTTGTTTCTCTTATGAATTGGTTAAGAATAAAGGCAACAGACACTTTAGAATTCACAGGACATTTCATTCACTTCCCTTCTATTTTCTATTTAAAAGAAAACCAGGGGAACGAGACTTTAAAAGTCACAGTCCTAGACGCGGTCACCATGACTATGTCCTCAAGTACCAGCAGCAGCATAGCTCTGTGGCTTCTTCTGTGGATGAGAGGACTGTCCAAGTTCAAATTTGTGTTGAGGGGCTGTGCCCAGTTCTTAGCAAATAGTTTATGGGATTTCTTAAGATTTTCAGTATTATTTAGAAGACCTCATTTAACATTCACAGCAACGTGATAGGGGGATAGGCTGGTGCTGTCTTCTTACGAGATGGACACAGACATGGAAATTTTTATTTTCTCCTACAAGTTGTACAATGGGAAGCTCCAGTGTATCTAATTTGCTCCATGTTGTTTTCAATAGCATTATCAGTTAGGGTGTAGTTAAAGAAATGCACTGAAGTCTTTCATATGGTGGCAATCATTACAAGGAAATGGTAACAGTGGTTTAAGAGCTGAGAAACCAGACAGGAAAGAATGAAGCAGAAATCAGCAATAGCAGGAAGTTCTACCACATCCAAGGGACAGAACAGGAGATGTTGCTCCTACAGCGCAGAAGCCAGGGTTCTCCAGTGGGAACTAAAACGCTAGCAGAGGATGATCACTCAGTGGAAACTGAGAGCATGAAGGAGGGAGAGCCCCAGAAGGAAGGACGCCATTGCCAGAAAGGCAGCTTCCTCAGCCTGAGGGCTCTAGGCTGGCAGCACGTTCCACCGCCCAGGCCCACCTCCACAGCCACCCCATTGGCTCAGACTCCATTTCTATTTACGTTGTCTCAGCAAACCCTATCCTCTACTAATCAAAGCATTATCAGCATCTCCACTCTATTATTACTGTTTGTTATTGGTATCTACTATGGCAGCCTCTGGCTGCAGCAAGGAGACTACCAGAGAGATACAATACCTCATGTACCAAATACCTCTTTTATTAAGGCTCCGATTACATATCACATGAGGTTTTGAGTGATCTGCCCCATGAGCTCTGTTTGTGTGTTTGCTTTGTTTTGTCAGAATATCAAATTGTTTGGGAAAGCATATATCCGTGGGTTATAGCAGAAGCACTCCCGAGTAAAAATATCATATGGCGTGGCTGAAAAGCACTATAATAAGGGGATACAATTAATATAGATCATTCATTCATTCATGCAGTGTTTATTAAATGTCCTTCCACTTAGCAAACATTCAAACGTGGATCAGATATTGAGAGAGTGCTCCCCTGGAGTTTCCAACCAGGTCTGTTAACAGGTAATCAGAAAGAAAGCATAAATGTTAGAATACAAGTACCAGAGACACGATGAGAAAGACCAGAACAGGGCAAGAATAACCTAGTCTGTGGGTGTCAGGAAATCGATGAGGGAAGGTGATATTAGCTCCATTTTCAAAGGGAAGAGTTTGTGGAAGAGTGAAGTGGGAAAGAAGCATCCAGGCAGCAGGAAAGAATGTGCAAAGGCATTAATTAACATAATTTATTAACATAAATAAGCATTCGATATGCATATTGAGGGTTGGAGCCTGAGAAGAGATTCACCTGGAAAATAACCAAAACTGTAACTGGAAAAGTAAACTGATGCCTCGTTGTCAAAGCCTTGTAGGCCCAGCTGAGGAGTTTAAGAGTTTATCCTGGGAACAACGGGACTCCAGCTCAGGTCTTGAAGTAGAGAAGTAACTTGATGAGAATTGTTTTCAGAAAGATCATGCCAGTGTCTACGTGAAGAATGGACTTGAGAAGAGGAAGATAGATGCCAGGGAGATCAGTTAGGAGGCTGTATTAATACTCCAAACAAAAATGATGAGGGTCTAAGCCAGTGGCCATGAGGATGATGAAAAGGGACTTTAGCCAGAGGACACTTCTGAGGAAGAAATGACAGGTCTGATGATCAATGGAAAATAAGGGACATACGTCAAAGATGACTTCAAGAGTTCTAGCTGAGGCAACAGGGGATATTGAAATGCCATTAGCTGAGGTACAGAATCCAATAAGGAAATACAGATTTGACGATGAAGATAATTGAGGATGAGTTTAGCACCTGTTACCAAAATGTTGAGATCATTTCAAAAGTGGACGATGGGGCTTTTACTGTTAAGATGGTTATATACATGGGAAGGTGTGTGGAATCCACAGTTGAAAGATACTGAACCATTTGTTTTACATATTATAGCCAGATCATAGGTGGCCTAATTTCCTCATCTGTTAAAGAGGATTTACCTAGCCATGTTTGTAAAAAGACCAAGGTAACTTAAAATCTGAACATTTTAAAATGTTATTCAAAGCAGCAATGCATTTCCAATCCAAAAAGTGTCCAGGCAACTTAGCAAGCATATAATATGGAGATTGGGAAGGAAACAGTAAAACTCAAGTTGAGAGTGCCACATGTTATAACCGAGGACAGGTGCAGTTTCACGGAAATGCTTGCAGTGTACATAAAGATGGCATCACACATTCTTGAATTAATAGGAATATATATTCTAATTAATTGACAGCAAGAGCTGTGGATAGAATGGAAGAATAGATCTCCAGCTCCCTAAGCCAGCACCAAGACACAGCCAGATAAACTGCTGAGACTCAGTCTTGCAATAATCAGCCTATGTTTTGCTGTCCTCCATCTATTATTTTGAATTTGAGGTTCTTCTTTATACTTAAATTTAGTGTGCATAAAAGAAAATCTAGAGATGGAAATTAGGACAGCAAATACAGAAAAATACAAATTCAGAAAGAACACTTCAATTTAGACAAAATGGCCCACCACATTGTACATTTAAGGAGTCTGGGATTTTTGTAAAAGTAAAAATTATAACAGGGACACTCCTTCATGATGGCACATTTTCTAGAAGAAGTGATGGGTTATATTGGGTCATCAACATTTTTTTCATTATGTCCTTGAAAATAAAACATATTGTCATACTGGGGATTAGGATTAAAAATATAATTTTGTCTGCATTAAGTTAACACATCACCTTGGTTTCTTAGCAGTACCTTCAAAAAACAAACACATAAACAAAACCCCCTTAGATTAACAGCTTCAGGCAATTTATCTACATACATGTCAAATACCCAGGAGGTGTTTAAACAAATCAAGTCAAAAAGGCAGAGGGAATGGGTTTCCTGAAACCTGAGTACCAGTCTAGACTCTTAACTTTCATTTATAGCATTGTCTGCCTTATGAAGTAAAGAATTACTACAGGCTGTTCACTAAAAATGCTGCTGAAAAGGATGCTCATGTGTTTACATTGTATTAACTTTTGCAACACAAATATTTTAAACCATACTATTCATACGAACTCTTTATTTTAATATGCAATTGATTAGCTAGTATTGCACATAAAGAGAATAATTGTAAATTGCCCAAGCAGTCTATAAATATTCCCCTTAGGAGTGCCAACAATGCCAGCCATAGTACTAAGATAGTGATGGAAACTTGAATAAACTTCTGTAAATTAAAATTTATTTCCTAATGATGTCTCTACCAAACCAAGATTATCGTTACCATTTATTGAGCAATTTATTTGATGCCAGGCTCTGAGTTTAGGGGGGAAGACATAAAGATAAATAAGATTCAATCACCTTTCTCTAAAAGTTTAGAGAAGTTAAAAAGTATTAACAGATTACCTGTAACAACAGTGATAAATTCTGTTATGTATACAGACTCATACATTTAAATACAATATGAAGAGTACCCAGCATGGTGTCTGGCCCATAGAAGGTATTCAATTAATAGTAACTATTATATTACTATTGCAGCAGTAATGTAATAGTTACTATTATAACTGTTCTAACTTATTTATGAACTCATATAAGTAGGAGTTAAATAGAAAATTGGGGCTCAACGCCCGTAGCTCAGTGGTTAGGGTATACACCAGGGCTGGCAGGTTTGAACCCAGCCCAGGCCAGCTAAAACAACAACGACAACAACGACAAAAAAATATCCAGGCATTGTGGCAGGCGCCTGTAGTCCCAGCTACTTGGGAGGCTGAGGAGAGAATCGCTTAAGCCCAAGAGTTTGAGGTTGCTGTGAGCTGTGACCTCATAGCTTCTCTACCAATGGTGACAAAGTGAGACTCTCTCAAAAAAAGAAAATTGGAACTAGTCAATTAACACTTATGTGCACAGAGGAAGTAAAACTCAGTGGGAATCAAGTAGGTGGGAGGGAGGAGGAAGGTTTGTATAAATTCACACCTACCTGGTCAAATGCACATATTCTGAGTGAAGGGCACACTTATAACTTTGACTTAAAGGTGAGGGGAGAGGTGAGAGGAGGGAGAGTATTTGGGGGGACCTCACCTAATTTGCATGATGCAATGGTACATTTCAAAACTATTAAGAAAGGAGTGCACTTGTGATGGATGTGTTAGTTTGATGTAAGCATTTCACATTGTATATCAAGTCAGTACACTGAACCTCAGAAATGCATCGATGTACACAGTTATGATTTAATAAAAACAAAACAAAAAAATACAAAAGCAAATTATGCAACCAAAATGAGTGTACCACTGTAATATTGTGAAATAAAAATTTGGAAGGAGGGCAAGGCATTATGAACATGTGTAATGAGGACGGAATGATATTACTAGAGCATGGAATTACTTTCTCACAACTTACCCAGAATGGCATATGTTTTAACCCAACAGAAGAGCTGCTCATAAATCTCTTGAATTCATAAACGTTTGAATCCTGGTGTGGGAATTGGGAACTTGGAGTCTTTGCACTCCAGAAAACTCAAACCTCTTCTTAAAACTCTGCCTGCAATTTTTAGCTCACTACATAACAAAAGACACCAGGTTCCTCAGAATCCAAGGCAGAGAAATTCCCCGCTGGGACACAACTAATTCATCCATTAATGTTACCCTGTTGTAGGTTTTCTAAAATTGCATTAAAAAATCATTGTTTAGTAGAGAATATCAGGCAAAGCAGAAAAGCTTTGGGAGCCTGGGCTCAGGGAAGAAACACCTCAGGAGAGTATTCTATGCTCCTTTAATGCTTTGCAAAATTTCAGTATTGTGGTGCACAGAGAAATGAATTTTGAATGTGAGTCAAACAGTGGGAGGGCACTGTTGGCAGCTGGATCTGTTGGAAAGCTGCTCACTTACGAAAAATGCTGCAAGGAAAATTGTGAATTTCCTGCCTGGCATTCACTTTAATTCAGCAATACTCTCCTTTAAAAATGTAAAGTAGCAAGAATATGGTAAATGAAGTGCATTTTTATTTGTTTATGACTTGAGTTTCTGCCTTGTGGAAAGTCTCAAAGAGCCAAAGGGCAAGGAATCTTTTGTCTCAAAGGGAAAATGTTAAGGAAGAAAATAAAGATTGGTTAGGGATTCAGCAAGATTCAGAGTCACTCTCAGGGGAAATGCCCTTCATTTGGGGCGACTCTGAAGCTCCTTCAGGCCACCAGGGTACCAGTCAGCACATGGCAGCTGTAATTCACTAACTGGAGCCCTTCTGGCCTAAAAGAATCAACGCAACCTGAGAGAGAAACCTACCTACAGGGAACAAATTAGGTACTAGCAGAATGTCTGATTATTTTGCCATTTATATTTATAAAGTCAATGAGTCAACAAGTATTTATTGACAACCTCCCCCTCCCCAAGAGGTTGCACTGCTTTCTAACAAATATTTGGGTCCTAACTAGTACTTAGACACAGTCGCCTGCCCTCAAAGAGTTTTACACTCTAATGAAGGTGATAACTATCCTTTAAAATGAAAATATATTTATAAATACAACAAAAAGGAAATTAGGAAGGTTTGTTTGGAGATTTTCTTCACATGAAAGATGAGGTATTAATAAATCAATATAAACCTTCTAGTCCTTGAACTTTGAGAGATTTTTTTAAAATGTATTACTTGGTTTGGTTTGTTTAGGGTTTGTTTGGTTTTTTTGTCTTCATTTGGTGTTTTGTTTTGTTTTTAAAGACAGATATGTATGAAACAGGAGGAAAAGAATTATTGGAGGCCTTTTCAAAAGGCCTCAGGAATTTTTGATAGCAAATAAAGGAGAATTCTGTCTTGTGTGGCAGGCTAAGAGATAAAACATGACCTGAGTTAGACAGGAAAGAGAACAGATTTTGTGGGTAAGACTGGCTAAAAAACAAACAAACAAAAAAAAAAAAACTGGCTAACAGGGAAATTTTAAAGACAAAGGTATATTCCCTTTCCTCACCTATCATAAGGGTCATAGCTGACATTCCTATAAGGAAAGATCGGTTAACAAGAGAAAACATTACAAATTTGTTTAATCGAAGTTTTTTGCGACATGGGAGCCTTCAGAAATTAAGACTGTGTTTTTATGCTTAGATTTGATAAAAAGAACCAATAGCCACATAGAGACGTAGTCAGGCCCAAAGAGATTGCCCCAATAGTAACAGGAGAGGGAGAACTTGGCCTGGCACAGGTGTCTGGATTCTTCTTGGTCTGTCTGGGGGGTGGTCCTTCCTCCTGGGTATGGAAGGAGGGTTCCTCCTCTTCCGGAACAAGGGTTTACGATGTGCTTTCAGACGAGGTAGGCCACAGCATTTCCTTGTGGCTGGCTCTTACACAGAAAGGCAGCAGAAGGTTAGAGTCGTAGTCCTGGGCTTTATGGCTGCTCCATAGGAGCAGAGGTCTATGTTCTATGGTCCGCCTGGGGAAGAAGAACTCTAGTTTCTATAGCCTACCTTGAGGGAGAAAGAGGAGCGAGAGAAAGAAGGAAAGGAGAAGGCCAAAAAGAGCCTTTGCTTTTGAGTCTCTTCCAAGGTTCTTCACTTGTAAGTACCCAGCAGGCTGAAGAGCCATCCCTGGGCGTATTGCTTTTCTGAGCTCAACGAAGCTGAGTATCTAGTAAAGAAGTCGTGGGAATTTGTAGTAATAGAAATGCACGATCTGAATACTGAACAATACTGAGGAATGAACAACGCTTCTCAGTCATGTGCAGTAAGTAGATTCTGAGTAAGGAGCCAACAAAAGGTAACTTGCCTGGCAACCCCATCTACATAAAGTTCTCTGGCTGGGCTAAAGAAGAGCGACAGCAAGGCACAAAGTTGCCCTTTGGGCCCATCTTTTGAAGGAGCAAAATGTAGCTAAGGAGCTTAGTTGAGTTTTATTGACTTTGATAGGAACAACAGAACATCTTGTATTGTACTGAAGGCTAGGAGGAATGTGGGGCCAAACAGGGAAATTTGTTTAAGAGGAGAACTGAATGTGAGAATGTAATCGATAGGAAAATTGTGATATTGGAAGAAAACTGCAAAATATCCCACACTAAGGTAATCACAGTGAGGAGGGATGAATTACAGTTACACTAGAGATGTTCTTCCAAAGATCTCCTGTGAAAAGAAATCATTTCATTACACCCGTTCCATATTCTCTGAGCTTAAGAAGTTTTATCCAAGGTCCGAGTTGAAGTAGCAGAGACGAAAAGCTTGAACTAGTGAAGACTTGGGAACGTTTATCAAACGATACTGGAGCCTCTTTGGCACTCTTGACCACAGGGTGGCCGCTACAATAAGCCCTTGCTGTCTTGGACACTGCTGCCTTATCCATAACCTAGCCAGGGGTCCTCAAACTGCAGCCCATGGGCCACATGAGGCGGTGTGATTGTATTTATTCCCATTTTGTTTTTTTTACTTCAAAATAAGATATGTGCAGTGTGCATAGGAATTTGTTCATAGTTTTTTTTTTTTTTTTTTTTTAACTATAGTCCGGCCCTCCAACTGTCTGAGGGACAGTGAACTGGCCCCCTGTTTAAAAAGTTTGAGGACGCCTGACCTAGACACTGATCTACAGAACCAACTGGCTCCCATGAAATGATTCTTTCTTTCTTTCTTCCTTCCTTCCTTCCTTCCTTCCTTCCTTCCTTCCTTCCTTCCTTTTTTCTTTTTGAGATAGAGTTTCACTTTGTCACACTCAGTAGACTACACTGATGTCATAGCTCACAGCAACCTCAAATGCTTGGGCTCAAGCAATCCTCTTGCCTCAGCCTCCCAAGTAGTTGGGACTACCGGTGCTTACCACAACGCCCAGCTATTTTTAGAGATGGGGTCTCACTCTTGTTCAGGCTGGTCTCAAACTCCTGCGCTCAGGCAATCCACCTGCCTTGGCCTCCCAGAGGGCTAGGATTACAGGCATGAGCCACCGCACCCAGCCACAATGATCTTTTCAAGTAGGGAACTATTAAGGGTAAGAAAGTGGTCACAGTCTGAAAAAAACTAGTAAATGTACTGACTCTGTCCCACATGCTGTACCATCTTTGTTGGCATCAATGGAGTTTGAATTTTTGAGCAAAGGAATTAGATTTATTTCTTAATTCAAACTTGCCACCTCATCCCTGGTTGTAACACAGCAATTGCCCACTCATCAATGCCTTTTCCCAACCCTTAAATCAGGCATACTTGCACAGAGGCCCTTGAGCTACATGTATATGGTTGGCATACAATCTCTAGAGCAGGAAATTTCTGAGTTACCTCCTCATGTTACACAGAGCTCTAGCAGGGAGGCCCAACTTTTTTTCTTTTCTGCCACACATTGGAAGAAGAAGAGTTATCTTAGGCCACATGTTAAATACTCTAAAAATGAAAGCTGATGAGCAAAAAAGAGGTCTACACATGCTTTTCTTGATATTCGATACCACCGATAAGCAAAACAGTCTTCAAATAATCTGCATTTGAGCTTCCGATGGAGCGGCAGGGTGGACACCCCTGTGAGGGCTTAAACTAGCATTGTGTTTAATAATGGTAAACGTGGAGCTCTGGAGTCAAATATACAGAAACATGAGCGGACATCAAGGAAGCAATATTTGAGCTGAAGTCCTAGAGTAACAACTTCTCCCCAACCTGACCATTCATCTCCAAAGCCTGCATCTCTGGACCAGCGTTTACATGCTCTAAAACTATTCCACATCTTCTGGTTCACTTTCTAATCCCCTCTCACTGAAATCCAGCTCTGAATCCCTTTCTCACTGTCATATACTTTCTTCATGGGTAATCAATCATTTGATCTGCTATCATTGGCACGTGAGAAAGAAAGGGCCTTAAGAAGTAAAAGATGACAATGCCAAGGATAATAATCAGGAAACAGCATGAAGCCAAGCCCCCTTATTCTTACCTTGAAACAAAATCAGGTCCATTAAAAAAAATAATAACAGTCACATACCCAGAAGTAAATCAAGAGCAATTTAAATAAATACTTAATCCTCTCAAAGTTCACTACTCCTTATGCCTGATAATATGTCTTGAAGTCAGCTTTCTCTCTCCCTTCATGAACCATACCTTGACTCTTTCTCCTTCCTCTTTCAAAACACCCCTACCCTGAGACCCAGCCCAGCCTCTGATGGCATGCTGGCCCTCAGTCCTGTCTCCACTTCCTATCCTACAGTGTCTACTCTTTTCTCCAACTCCTGATTCTCTCTCTCTCTTTTTCTTTCTTTCTTTCTTTTTTTTTTTTTTTTTTAACATGAATTAGTATTTCCTTTCTGTTTTCTCCATCGTACACTTAGCCCATCGGCACCACAGTAACGACAGACCAGACAAGTAGGAGGAAGGGTAGGGGTGAGGAAAAGGTTGCGAACATTTAGATTTAATAGGTTTGCCTGTCACAAAAATTAAGATTTAAAACATGAAAAATTCCCCGAGTTTTAAACACCGTCTGAACTTGATAGCAGGTAAGTCATGAGCAAAAACCTTTCTAAATATTTTGTACACCTGGATATGCCCCCCAGGAAATTCCTAGCAGTGACTGTGCTTTAATTTCCCCCAAGGATGGCAGACAATAGTGAAGAATTCCTATCGGTCCTCTCCCATGAATTCAGTTTCAAAGCTGTTAGTGCAACACTAGTATTTCAACATTCCTTTGGCTTTACCATCTTTATGCTCGCTTTAAATTAAGAAGTCTGAAGCAGATCTTATCAAATCCATGATATTGTTAAGAGCACTTCAAGGTCCTTTTAAAAACAAGAATTACTTACATCAACCTTCTTTATTGCTTCATTTTCTGACTCTAAAGGACACAAAGTATACTAAAGCAATTTAACATAGCTGTAACCTACAATTTTAACTTACCCCAAGGGGCCATTTCACCTCTTATTTTACTTTTTCCAGACCAAATCAATAGAGGGAAGAATCAAGTCAAGACACATGTCATAAGTGTATTAAAGGTCAATGAGGTTTAAACAAATTGGGCTCCGTTCATAAATAATTGACTCACAATTTGTACCAAGGTACAGGGTGAAATACTATTCACCTAAAACATCTTTAAAGTTTATTCTATCTATTGTGGGCACCTGAGGGCACCTGAGGGAACTATTGAGGGAACTATAACCATATGCTTGAGTCTGAAAATCAGCTGTCTTCAAAGACTTTCTCTCGAGAAAATAAGAGTTTACAATTCAGCAAAAAAACATGCACAGTCCACCTGGTTCATCACAAAAGAGGTTAAAGTAGACCCATGGTGTTCACAGACTTCACAGTTGAGAGGTTGACTAATTGCAAATAATCCCAAAGATCTGCACCATCATGCAGTTTGTAGAGTTGCTGAGAAATTCTGTTCCCATGGATGCATCCAAAAGAATTGAAAGCATCTATTGCATGAAAACTTGTACTTGAGGGTTCACCACAGTGTTGTTGGTAATAACCTAGTGATGGAAACAACCCCAAATGTTCATCAATTGGCAAATGGGATTTTTAAATGTGATCTATTTGTACAGTGGAAGAGTTTTCATTCATGAAAAGGAATGAAGCGTGGATCCATGCTGCAACACAGATCCACCTTGAAACCTTACACTAAATGAAACGAGGCCAGACACAAAAGGCTACTGATCAGACAGTCCCATCTGTGTGAAATACTCAGAGCAGGCAAATACGGAGAGGCAGAAAGTAGGTTAGTGGTTGCCAAGAGGTGAAGGAGTGGATAGTTGGGAAGTATAAAATTTGGAGAGTGGGGACTGACAAAAATTAATTAATTCTGAAATTAATGGGATGATTGGATAACATTTTGAATGTAATAAAAACACTTAATAGGCAGATACAGTGGCATGCACCTGTAGTCCCAGCTACTTGGAGACTGAGGCGGGAGGATCGCTTGAGCCCAGAAGTTTGAGGCTGTTGTGCACGATGATCACACCTGTGAATAGACACTGCACTACAGACAGAGCCAGTCCCTAAAAATATAAAAACTAAAAAACAAAACTGTGTACCGTATAAATGGTGAATATTAGGTTATATAAATTTTATCTAAATTAGAAAAAAAGACTGCAAAAAGAATACAGATAGAAAGAGAAAAATACTAAAAAAATACATAAAAATACATAAAATACTAAAAAAACACATAGTTAGAGCTAAAATGTATAAATCACATTCTACTTCCTGAGTCCTTTGCAAAATCCTTTGTAGGTATCAGTTCATCTGATCACCATGGAACACTGTAAGATATTTACAAGTATTATCCTGTGTTTTATATCTGGCAAAGTTGAAGCATAAAAAGATTAAGTAAATTCCTACAAATGACATGTGGCAAAATTAGAAGGTAAGCTCTGGCTTTGCTGAGCTTTGAGCCAGGGTTGTCAGCAGTGGGATGTAGGTGCTGAATCCTACTGGCTGGCAAGCTGATTGCATGTATTACTTCCCAACTTCAAGTTCAGTGACTTCACATTGGCAGCCTGAAATTGTCCATAATGGAAATTTTATGTACACATATTTATACTATAGGAATTGGCAAATGCTAAGAATCAGGGTTTTTTTTTTTCTGGACAGCCAATTTACCAGTTCTCTACTACTATACTACTTGACCTCAGTAGCCATTAATGCAATGGCTTTAAAAGAAAAAAACACTCAATGAATACATTTAGAAAGTCTTATATATTATGTTGATGAAAACATCCATTTAAATTATGGGGCTACAATTTATCCCCTTTAGACCTATTATATTCTAATATAAATGGCTTTCCTAATTTTGAATTTGTGACACATTCTTTTGCAAAATGCTTATGTCATAGCAGAAGATTTTTAAAAAGGGAGAGATGGTGACTTTAAAGCCAGTTATAATCGGGCTTGATTATCAGAAACCACTGTCAACATTATCATGTGTGTTGACTCTCTGGGGTCTGCTGTTAACTGGGAACTTGGTTTGGAAATATTAAACACATAATTTTCATCTGAGATATTTTTCTTCTACAAACTGAAATGTAAAGGAAAAGGTATTACAGTTACTTCTTTGCAATAAGCAATAGACCCAAAGTGAAATTACTTATGACATGTAAGTACTTATAAGAAGATGAATTTCTTTCAAATAGAAGTTACTTTAGAGATACAGAGAAATGGGAACATCAAGGGGGCTCCCCCTCCTTTTATTAAGCATGAGCAAACTGATTGTTGTTTACATTTTCTAAATGGAGCATCTTTCTGAGTTGAAAATTTGTACCTGGAGGAGGTGTTTATGACCACTTTGTAAATGTTTACTTTCAAAAATTAATTCATGAACATTAAATCAGTAGGTATTATTCATTCATAAGAAAAAAAAATAAAAGATCAGGATTATAACTGGGTCTTTCAAAGATTCAGGTTGCTGTGTGTGTTCTAAAGTGAAGGCTGAGAAATATTTCTCCAAACATCTGAATTCTAAAGCATGTCAAGCTGATAAAGTATGCTAATGTTCCTCAGAAAGATAAAATGATAGTTCCAAGAAAAGCAGCAAGAGTTCTGTAGTGGTTTTGCTAAGAATATTGTTAGGCTTGTTTATAAGTGTTCACTAAGCCTCAGCATTTCTTGACTAATATCTTTGCTCAATGAAAAAAATAATTGTGTGAAGAAGAAAGGCAAAGTAGTTTTGTGATTAATCATGTAGGTTTGAAGCCAAGCGACCTGGTTCAAAGCTGATTTGTTTAACAGGTCTTTTGTTTGTTTGTTTGTTCGTTTGCTTATTTGTTTGTTTTAGGCAAATTCTCACTGTGTCTCCCTGGCTAGAGTGCCCTGGTGTCATAACTTATATCAACCTGAAATTCTTGGGTTCAAAAGATCCTCTTGCCCTCAGCCTCCCAAGTAGCTGGGACTATAGGCACCCACAATGACACCCAGCTAATTTTTCTATTTTTAGTAGAGACAGGTTGCCTCTTTTGCTCAGGCTGGGCTCAAACTCCTGAGCTCAAAAATCTCCAAGAAATCCTCCTGCCTCAGCCTCCCAGAGTGCTAGGATTATAGGAATAAGTCATGGCATCTGGCCCCACTGTTTGATTTTAGACACGTTGATATTATAATATTCCCTCAGCCTTTGTTTCTTCTATCAAATTTTCCACTGATAACATATATGTAAGCACTTAGCACAGTACTTTTTATCATGTATATTATTAAAGGGGTACATTGAGTTGTTGAATAATCTAATGACATTTTTGTAGACCACTTTGCAGCAATTATTATAAATGAATTTGTTAAAAAGTATTATTTCTGGAGTGAGAGCAAGATGGCAGCCAAGTAACAGCTTCCCTGCAACTGGGCACTGTGAGTCTGGGGAGATAAGACTCCAGGCATCTCTGGCTGGTGGGATCTGCCTATAATCAGCCCTTTGAGGACACAGGGAGTCAGCAAGAGACTTCTGGACCCCAAGAGGACAAAAACAGTGGAAAACTGGCAAGTGGTTAAGTGTATTCGATCGGTCTTATCCTGCCAGCAGCTGTAAGTATAGCAGCAGTGAGACTGCAAACTGGAAAGGTCTTACCTGGGAACTGTTTTGGTGTTTTTGGACTTGGCACTCAGTTGAACTGCCTTGGGGAGAGCTTGGGCAGGATTGTGGAGAATTTGGGGCATTGTCTAGGGCCTCAGACTGAGTTGCTGAGCCAGAAGGAGCTAATAGCGTTTGCTGTGGGCCACAGGGAGCCATTATGAGAGAACTGCCCCAGCAAGCTCCACCCTCAGGGTCACAGAACAAGGATCAGGTGGGAGCTAGTAATCTAGTGATTGAGTAGCCTAAAGGCAGGGAGTGAGCCACCTTACAGCCTTAACCCTCAGGAGCAGAGTGAGACCGGTTTTGGTACACTGGGTAAGTGGATAGCCACTTTAGCAGTGATCCCAGCAACAAGCACTTTCCTGGGAAAGCTTCTGCTTAGCCAAGTTTAGAAGTTTAAAGTGTCTTTTAAGAGAGCTGAAGAGAGATTTAGGGTCTCCACCCTGCGAGGGTGTGTGAAAGCAGTGGCGGCCTCCAGTCATACCAGCATTGTGATTAACATCTCATACCCCAGAAGACCACCTGCTGCCCAGACAATATTAAATAATAGATATATACTGCTTTGTTTTGGGGGTTTTGTTTGTTTGTTTGTTGTTGTTGTTGTTGTTTTGTTTTGTTTTTTAATTTCAACCTTTTCCCTACAGATTTTTTCTTTTCTTTCTTTTTTGTTTCTTTTCTTTCTCCATTTTTCTAGTTTAAATACAAATTCCCATTGCTGCATTTTTCAGTAATTAGAACTTCATTTTTGCTAATGTTTCTAACCCTATCATTTGGTTTTCCACACAATTTTATCCTGTAAAGTTTTCTGTTTGCTTGTTTTGGTTTGATTTATAGCATTTTTGTCTTTCCTCTCTACTTGGTAGAGGTGGGATACTATGTCCAATCAGGTTAGCAAATAGCTGCTGACCTCAAGGGAACCACCCAACCAGGCACCCCCAGAGGTTGGGGTTTTTTTTAAGGTTGTGTCAAAGTACCCTACTGTATACCTATATGTCTCTGTCTCCCTCTTTCTGTGTCCCTCTTTTTTTTTTTTGTCAATATTCCCTTTTATTTTCTCTATTTTTTCGTCTTTCTTCTTTCTTTCTTTCTTTTTTTTCTTTCTTTTATCCCTTCTTGCTCTTCAACCTTCTCATCCTTCTGGTCCTGTACCAAAAGGACTCATTGCAACCTTAGTCAAAGGCACAGGAACTTAAAGAGCAAGAGGAAGTGAAAGGAAAATTAGGGCAAGGAAACAGATAAAATAAATTGCTC
>CAUYPK010001633.1:0-22899 GCA_963574355.1 Loris lydekkerianus | reverse complement strand
AGACAGCCCACAGAATGGGAGAAAATATTTGCAGGTTATACCTCTGATAAAGGTCTAATAACCAGAATCCACAGAGAACTCAAATTTCTTAGCAAGAAAAGAACACGTGACCCCATTTCAGGATGGGTAAGGGACTTAAAGAGAAACTTCTCTAAAGAAGACAGACGCAAAATCTACCAACACATGAAAAAAAGCTCATCATCCTTAATCATCAGAGAAATGCAAATCAAAACTACTTTGAGATATCACCTAACCCTAGTAAGATTAGCCCACATAACAAAATCCCAAAACCAGAAATGTTGGCATGGATGTGGAGGAAAGGGCACACTTCTACACTGCTGGTGGGAATGCCCACTAATATTTCCCTTCTGGAAGGGTGTTTGGAGAATACTTACAGATCTAAAAATAGACTTGCCATTCGATCCTATAATTCCTCTACTAGGTTTATACCCAGAAGACCAAAAGTCACAATATAACAAAGACATCTGTACCAGAATGTCTATTGCAGGCCAATTCATAATTGTTAAGTCATGAAAGAAGCCCAAGTCCCCATTGACCCACGAATGGACTAGCAAATTGTGGTACATGTATACCATGGAATACTATGCAGCCTTAAAGAAAGATGGAGACTTTACCTCTTTCATGTGTATATGGATGGAGCTGGAACATATTCTCCTTAGCAAAGTATCCCAGAAATGGAAGAAAAAGTATCCAATGTACTCAGCCCTACTATGAAGCTAACTATAGCTTTCACATGAAGGCTATAACCCAACTGTACCAGAAGACTATGGGGAAAGGACCAAGGAAGGGGAAGAGAGGGGGAATGTTTGGGTGGAGGAAGGGTGATGGGTCGGGCCACATCTATGGTGCATATTTTTATCTATAATAAAAATAAATAAATAAATAAATAAATAAATAAATAAATAAAAGAAAATGTGTCAAACGGTCTATAAAACCAGTGTATGGTGCCCCATGATTGCATTAATGTACACAGCTATGATTTAATAATGAAAAATAAATAAATAAAAAATAAATAAAGCTTAAAAAAAAGAAATTTACCTTTTGTTGTTTTTTACACAGAAAACTCATGAAAAGCAATATGCCAGCATAAAAATATCAATATACAAGTAGTTCTTTCTCATATTTAATATTTTGAGATATCATCAGAAGTTATTTAGCTTTGCTTTTTCCTTAACCTTTGAGAGAATGAGACATAAGTACGCCAATGAACAAAAATATTAACATGTCTAAGCCCATCAGTTAACCTCTACATGGAAGCAGAAAGAATAAGGGAAAAATTTTTACCTTTAAAAATACTCAAGGATTACTACCATTTTATATTCCACATTTGCATTCATGTTTTGTGATGTATATTTGTATGTAATTATGATAATAGCATGATAGAATTTTTTAAAATTCATGTGCAATCTAAGGGGAAGTCTGAACATTTTAAAGATTTTGGTAGATTTTTTTCCAACATATATTAAATGACTTCATTGCCAAAATGACTAAATAACCAAAATCAACCCACTGTAACAGAATTCTCTATTAATGCTGATTTAGATTCCAGAGATTGTCAGATGCCTTAGAAACAGTTTTCCAATGGAAAAGTAAATATGTCTTTAACTTCAATTTACTGAAAAAGGTACCCTCTTTGTTCAGGGGGGTATATCAAACACAGTTTGGATTTACTTCACTTGACTAAGTACTGGCAATCAGTAAGTTAACCAGCACTTTATACAGAACTTTTAATGTCCATTGATGAAATGGGCTGCACAAATGGGAATTAAGCTTCCTTCAGTTCTAAAATCACAAGTGAGAAGGAGGTGAATTCTAGTTCCAGTTTTGCCACTAGCTGGCTGTGCTGCCTCAAGCAAATTATTCTTTATTATTATTTCTCATTATTGCCTTATTTCTCTCAAATGAAAAACTAAATAAAGTAGAATATTTCTAAGACTCATTTCACTTATAAAACAGTATGATTTTATGTTTATATTTGAATCTAACATCATGGAACATAATGAAGTACTTCAAGGTAATTGATAAAATAGGAGAAAGTAGAAAAATTTCTACTACAATGACCAACCCTAGTGATGGTAACAGAGTGCAGATGGCTCCTTTAATGAGTAGAACCAAGAGCTCTAACCACACAACACTTTGCTTTAGAATTTGTTTACTTGCTCTGGCTAATTGGTAGTTAGCTGCCTCAGAATGAATTCATTGAACTCTTTCTCTAGCTGCTAGTACAGAATCTTCAACAGTGTGGATCTGCTTAACAGATTCCAATTCCCAGAACCCACACTAAGCTTCCAGTAAGAGTGATGGTTGTAGCTTTAGAAAAATACATTATGCTCAGGTAGGATGGTGCTAAGCACTTAACCCCTTTTCCCGTAAAGTGTTCTGTTTATAAGGGATAAAAATCTGAATTATTTTCATATATTTGAGCTGCATTGTGTCTCTTTTATTGAGTTTATAAGAGCAAACACTTCTGAATTCCCAGAATTTGGGGATAATTCTGTACAGACATGAGCTACATACAAAATCTACACGAGTAAACAGATTTATACTTTTTTCCTTACGGACTATTATTTTCTGTCTTTCTTTCTTAAGATGATATGTTTCTTTTTTTTAACAAACAAGGGCTTCTTTCCCTCTTCGTTGTATACTTTTGATGGTGTTTTTAAAAAGACTTTCATCAGGAATGGGCCTTTAATTAAGACTTTAAAATGAGGGCAATATATTTTATTGGTTATAACACCTTTTTCTTTATTAGAAGGATAACAGACTGCTGATTAACTGGTCATGCAATACTAATTAAAAAGAAAGATATATGATGGAATTAATCTCAGTTGGTGCTTTCACTGGGTTTTTTCTAGACAAAGTTAAGGGCCCAGTAATGTCACCCACAGATAAACACCAGCTATCTCATTGCTCTTGTACTGGAGGCTCAGCCAGTGGCAGCAAGAAATATTCTCTGTAATAACACTGGGGGCCCATAAAGAGAGTCTCATATGGACATAAGCAGTCAGAAAGCACACCCAGGACAAAGCCTTAGTGAGAGAGCTACCTCTGCCCCCAGGACCACATAGACCTACCCACAACAGTGTGTGTGAAAATACATACTCTTTAGGGAATAGATCTGTTTCCATTGCTAATAGAAAAGAACCCAAACTCTGTAAAATAATTTAAAGAGTTGATGCTAGATTGGCTGTGTGCCTGGAGAGCCAGCCCAAGAAAACTTAAGCAAATGGTCCCACCAAGGTTGGGTTACAGTTTGGATTTATACATTTCAGAGTGACAGGAATTACACATAAAATCATAAACCAATACATGGAAGGTGTACATTTGTTTGGCCCCAAAAGACAAGACATCTCAAAGTAGGAGATTACAGGTTATAGATGGGTTTAAAGAGTCTTTGATTTGCAATTGGTTAAAGAAATGAAGCTTTGTCTAAAGGCTAGGAACATTTTAAATTGAGGTATGGGAGTCTGTTAACTAAACACAAGTCTGTTAATCATACACAAGTATGTATATGTACACTACATGCATATAGGGAGACTCAAGAGATCTGTTCAGTAACTTAATGGCCTGCAGGTGTGCTTTAACCTTTGTCTTACATGGCCTTAGGCTAATTAATAATTTTGTATCTACTGTTACAAAGAAAAACTTCCAAAGGGACAAGGCATCACTAGACATGTCTGACCTCCCTTCACTTCATGGCTGACAACTCAGCTTTAAGAGGATGTGAGGGAGGAAGGATGAATCCCTTTGGCCAAGGAGAGGGTCCATTCATTCAGCTACAGGGCTTAAGGCTTTATTTTGCTTCAACCATCCAGGACCAGATAGTGTGTGAAACACAGCAACTCTGCATGGAACAATTCTGTTTCCATCCAACAGCACAAGAACTCTTTCTGCCCCTAGCAGTTATCCAGGCCAATTAGAGCCTTCCATAACTTCCAAGGAAACACCACATGTCTCCCAAATTCTACTTACTTCTTCTTTCAGCCTGATGCCTTCCTTGGGCTAAAAGATGATCTAAAAGTTTAAATTTAAGAAATAAAGCAGATGTTTAGAATGGCAAGAGAAAGTAATCCTTAATACTGCCTGTGATATTAAAAATGGAATTAAGAGACGTTTCCTCGGGGAATTCTGATAGACGGGTGTCATTTTGCTAGAAGGACTGGGCTTAGTAGAGACAGGAAAATACCCCCACTCTCAACCAGCTGAGCTGTGTGCCCTTCTAGCCACACTCAGAGGAAGCAGGGCTTCTCTGAGGCCTCAGCAGCAGGCTGCAAGAAAGCCAGGGGTCAGACATTCCCACACTTTTCTGTGCATTTGAATCATCTACAACTATCTCGCTAAAATACAGCTGGGATTTCCCACAGATCTGAAGTGGAGCCTATTCTGACAGTCTCAGCTCTCACTGGGAGCAGGAGCAAGCTCCTGTCCTTCTCTCCCTGAAGCCCTGAAACAAGCTAGCCTGTGTCCAGTAAAGGGAAACAGGAGCAGGAACTTAACTGAAGTTTCTAGGGCTTTTTCCTTTTTAATGCAAACAAAATTGTAATTAAATGATGCTGGTGACTTTTTAAGTTTTCTATCAGTACAATATCATATTTACACCATAAATAAAAATAAAAATAAATTAAAAATTTTAAACAACTTTTAAAATAATTGATAATCCCAAGCTGCTGTTTTCCTTTCTGGAATTTTCTTTACTTGCAAACTTAAGCAGGGGTAGGAGTTCTATTTTTTCTTAGATTAATAATTTATTTTCTTTTTGGAATTATCCCATAGTATAAAATTGGCTTTTTCTCTTTTGGCATACAGGTCTATGACTTTTAACACATGCAGAGATTTGCGTAACAACCACCATGATTAGGAAATAAGACAGTTCCATGACTCTCAAAAAAGGTTTATGAAATTTTAGTAACTAATTTATTATAGCTTTCCCTCTTTCCCTACCTTTCCCTTGTTCCTCTCTTTGTTCCCACATTTGCAGGCATTATTTTTAAAAATGTATATTCTCCTTGAAGTAACAGGAGATACCAGAGGGGTGAGACTCCAAGATTCAGAGCCACTGGGACAAAAATCATGAGGGCAACTGAATCCGAGTTAGAAGTAAATGTGTTCTCCTCATTTGGGCTCCCAGAGACAAGTTTGCCCAGAGCCAAGGAGTGCAGCCCTCGGACCTTTCCGAGGAAGGGTGATGCTGTGCAATGGTCTTTGTATTGTATTGCCAGCATCAAACCCAGAAAAGAGGCTGTCTCATTCAGTGGTGACTCTAACTCTAATTCTCAAGGCTTAGGGGCAATCAGAGAACCCCAAAATAGGTCACTGGCAAAGGCAGAAATGAGTTCATTTTTTATGTTTCAGCTTTTAAGGCAATGGAAAGTGTTGAAATCTATACTCCCAAAAGTTTCAAATCACGGGAAAGCTCTCATGTTCTTCAATTATTCATATTAACAACTATAAGTAAAAGGATAAGCCTTCAGGAGATAACAGGACTGCTTTAATTCTGGGGCTATTTACAGCCCTTTATACTTTTAACTCATCTGTGCTACACACCTAAAGGTCTGGTATACTGCCTTTGATTTACTGAAGAAAAAAAAAAAAGAGAGATATTACTGAAAAGACCCAGTACTCCTGTGCCTCCTCATGTAGTTCAATGTTAAGTACTCTACAAAACTGAATCCTTGGTGGAATGCAATTCTGTAATTCAATCGAGAGATCTTGCTAATGTCCCAGTCTGCAAGAACATAGCTTAAGGGTTTAGGTTTAGCAGGAAACCTTGCAAACCAGAGACAGAATTACAGCCTGCCTCTTCAATCAAGGGATGAGTGAGGGTTGTTGGCAATGTGATATTTAACAATTATTAAGATTTTTTAAAGAGAGGGAAGGAATTAAAAAGTTAAGTTTGTCTTGATGGGAAGATAATGAAGGAAAGATAAGGCTCTAGATCTGCAAAATGTTGATCATTGCTGAAACTGGATGGTTGACTGAATATACCATTCTTTCTACTTTCATGTATGTTCGGAGATGTCCATAAGAAAAAATAAAATAAAATAAATAAAATAAAGAAGTTGCCACCAAAAATACTAAGATGGGAAAATAAGACTTCTAGAAACTCATGAAGTTTGTAAATGTTTCTGATTTTGTGTATTAAATGTCAATATAAACAAGTATTAATATTATGTGATAACTTCTTTAAGATTATGGGTCAATTAATCAGCATGAATGGAGATTGCTGAAAATTCTAGGGTAAAATACCTTCCCAGCGCATGAAGGGAGCTCTCTTATGGAATGAAGCCTGTGGAGTCGTGTCATTAATGTTTTTCCATACACACAATGTTATACTATATATACAGTCATTCACCACATAACAATGTTTCTGTCAAAGATGGACCACGTACACAACAGTGGTCTCATAAGAGTATAATATCATATTTTTACTGTAACTCTTCTGGGTTTGAATATGTTTAGCTACACAAATACTTAACACTGTGTTATAGTTGCCTACAGTATTCAGTATAGTAAAATGCCAAACAGGTTTGTAGCCCAGAAGCAATAGGCTGTATCAACTTAGGTGTGTAGTAGCCTATACCATGTACATTTGTCTAAGTATATTCTATGATGCCTGCCCAATGAGAAAATTGCCTGACTGTGCATTTCTTAGAACATAACCAGGAGCCTGCAGCTTCAAGGCTACATGTGGTCCTCCAGATCTCCAGTGTGGCCCCTCAACCAAATCCAAACTTCGCAGAACAAATCCCCCATTCAGTGAAATTTGGATTCAGTCAAAGGCTGCACTCAAGGATCCAGAAGGCCACATGCGGCCCCTGGCTGCAGGCTCTCCACTCCTGGCAGATATTCTGACTTCCAAGAAGAAAACTAGGATGCTGGAGCACTCACTGATTACTTGCATCACAAATAACATATTCTCCTTTAAAAATCAATGTGTGTCAAAAATATGCCTCAAAAATTCTATTTACCTAACAATCTGGTTCTTAGCCCTAGTTACAATTATAATCATCTGGGGAGTGTTTGAAAAATGCCTTCTCCTTGGCCCCACTGCAGAGGTCCTCGAACTTTTTAAACAGGGGGCCAGTTCACTGCCCCTCAGACTGTTGGAGGCCAGACTATAGTTAAAAAAGAAAAAAAATAAAAAAAACTATGAACAAATCCCTATGCACACTGCACATAAGTAAAAAAAAGAAGTAAAAAAACAAAACGGGAACAAATACAATCACACCGCCTCATGTGGCCTAGTTCGAGGACCCCTGGATTACAAAAACAAAACGGGAACAAATACAATCACACCGCCTCATGCGGGCTGTAGTTTGAGGACCCCTGGATTAGTCAAGCCCGCTAGATGATTCTAAGATGCATCTAGAATTGGGGGCCACTAGGTAAGTGTCTTGGGAACACAGCTAAGATTTGGAGTGAGTAAACTTCTTTAAAACCTGTCAGAATAATCCATCAAGACACCATATTGTTTGGATGTCCTCAGATATCCATGCTACATGCTAAGTTGTGAGGGATTTGCTGTAGAGAAATTAAATTATAATGAAAGTCATTGTGCTCAATGGTAAACAGAATGATCTATGTGGAACTGGAGGAAAAACGAATAAAGCTTTATTCCTCCCCCAAACCCTTGACTCATGGACCTTAGGCTAACATTTTTAAAAGTAGAATAAATTTGAAAAACTCTAATCTTATTGGCCTAGAGAAAGAATTTATGAAGATGACCCCACTGGCAATTGCAACAACAATAAAAATAAATAAATGGAACCTGATGGAGTTAAAAAGTTTCAGCACATCTAAGAACAAATCAACAAAGCAAAGAGACAACCCTCAGAATGGAAGGAGATATTTGCATGCTACGAATCTGATAACCAGAATCTACAAAGAACTCAAGCAATTCAACAAGAAAAAAGCAGACAACCCAATTAAAAATTGGACAACAGACATGAATAGAATCTTCTCTCAGGAAAAGAAATGGTCTACAAACACATGAAAAAATGCTCATCATCCATAATCATCAGAAAAATGCAAATCAGAAACACTTTGAGACATCACCTAAACCCCATGAGAATGGCTCACTTCACAAGGCCCCAAAGCAACAGATGTTGGTGTGGGTGCAGAGAGAAGCGAACGCTCATACCCTGTGCTGGGACTGTAAATTCGTGCAACCTCTATGGAAAGAAGTATGGAGATTCCTCAAAGAACTAAAAGTAGACCTACCATTTGATCCTGCAATCCCATTGCTAGATATCTACCTAAAAGAAAAAAAAAGACATTTTACCATAAGAACATTTGCACTCAAATGTTCATAGCAGCACAATTCACAGTTGCAAAGATGTGGAAACAGCCCAAGTGTCCTTCAACCCATGAATGCTTTAATAAATTATCGTGTATGTGTAACATGCAACACTGTTCAGCCAAAAGAAAGGTGAAGGTTTTGTATCTTTTGTAACAACCTGGATATATTTGGAAAACATTCTTCTAAGCAAAGTATCACAAGAATGGAAAAACAAGCATAACATGTACTAAGTAGTAAACTGAAATTAGTAGATTAACAACTACGTGGTCACATGAGAGAAAAACTCAGTTAAATTCAAGTGGGGGGAGGGACTAGATAAGTTCCCACCCTACAGGTACATTGCACGGGTATATGGCATCCTTCCTGGGTGAAGGACACAACTACAAATTGGACTTTCACCTTAAAAACTATGTAACTTACTTGTATAAACCCTTATTTAAATATAAAATTTATTAAAAAACAAAAAAGTAAAAAAATTTAATTTCTTTAAGTGTATAAACTCATCATTCAATTATTTTAATAAAGCAAGTAGTGCTTGCTGAAAGTCACACAGATAAAACAGCCACAATTGGCATTGTCACTCTACAAGCATCTCCTATCTCCCCTTCATTTGCTGTCCTTAAGGTATTCTTAAAATTTATATTAGTGAAGCAACAAGGATAAACCTAATGTTCCTTTGGGGGAGGGGTAGTTTTCACCAACACAGAAAAAGCCTCTTCTTTCTTCCCTATAAGAAATAGTCTTCAAGAGTATAGGCACAAGTTAAAGCCAGGCTTACATCTTTATTGGAATTCTGTTACCCCCAAAATTAGATATTTGGCATTTCTGTCAAAGACCAAGTTGCCCCCAAAGCCTCTTATACTACCCAAGAAGCCCAGCCCTCAGCCATTCCAACTCTGCCTTCTCATAGCTTCTCAACTCCAAGCCCTTTTGCATTTGGTGTTTATGGTTTATGTTCATGTTCCTGCTTTAACTTTTAACATGTTTTTCCTTTCTCATAGAGTTCTTCATTTAAATGCAACTCTCAGTGCCTAAAGGTGCAAATAATTCTCTTACCTGTGGACCATGTCATAAATCCCAAACTCAGCAGTCCATGTCAGTATCTACTATGCAAAATGTTCTGCTCTCTCCGATCTGAGATTCAGTTTAATACACCATGTAAATTAGTCCCAATGGAAGTGAAAACTTTAAATGTTTATAAAAATCAAAATGCATTTTTCTTTCCTTCAAGGATCCTTTCTTGCATTGACCAATTTTCCTATCTGTAAAAAATAAATAAAAATTATTCTGTGGTCAGTTAACATTATGCCTAAGTCACCTGTCATGAAAGAACTATCAGAGTAACTAAAGAAGCACACAGAAATTAAGTCCCTAAGCTTGGAAGTAAGACAGGCTTGGAATCCCACTAACTCTGACATCTTGACCCACTTACCTACCTCTGTAAAATGCATGAGAAACACCTGCTGTGTTGAAAAAAATTGATTAGGAGAGAATCAAATGATATTTATACCCAATCCACTCTCACCCATGTGAGTCACAGGATACCAACACAGAGGTATGGAAATGCACAGAAATGTGGCTAGGAGGCTGTCTGCCCAAACTGAGGGCAGCTTGGAGACAGGAGATCGAATTAGCATGTGTGAAATGGAACCTTCAAATCTTACCCAAGGCACTTATATGCTATTTGAACCTCTGAAAAGTGCAGTGAGAATATTTTGTTGAGTTCTTTTTAAAAGGACAATTCGCACTCCTCTCAGCATCAAATACTAAACCTAACAACTTATAAATAATGCTGCTGAGAGAATAATCAAGGGGGATATGTCCTGAACTGTGATGGGTTGATTGATGGCAGGTCAGCCATGGTTTGGGACCCTCTAATAAAAATACAGTCTGAGGGAAATAAAGACACAGTGAAAAGGTCTGGACCAGACTACCCTAATAACCCTGGAATCTGGCCCATTGTGTAACTGAGCAAACTGAACATTTTCAACCACATGCTCCCCATCACAGTGTCACACTTCTTATTACCAATGACAAGAAACTCTTTATATAGAGCTTTTCCTCACTCTTTTCCAAGGAATCACATGCTCTACAGACTTGGGTTTGATGAGATTTGCATAGCTCGTTGGTTTTGCTTGTCTAATCTCAAGATGGTCTTCTTTTTTCCCTGACCCAGCATCAACTCTTATTTGGATGAAGGGGATGGCAGGGCAGAGAGAAGCAGGTTCATAAACATATCTTTCTTGCTTCTCATGCTCAAGGCTATCTATTCTTAAGCCAACAGTCTCACCTGTCATAAAATATCAGGCTGGCTGTGGACTAGCCTGATTCCAGCTATGAACAAATAAAAGAGTAGTATCAGCTCATCTCTATCCTACTAACACTTTTGAGGATCCACCTTCCCTTGGAATGGGAATGCCTCAAGTACAGACATGACAATGTCCATATAATACCTTCCCAGCTACACTCATTATTGCCAAAACATTTCAGTATACTGTAATTTATCTGATCTTTACAAATACAATTTGTTAGATACTGTTATACAGGTAGAATGTGAATCATCCATAAATACATATAATCAAAGAAGCTCTGAGAGATTATGGCTTGCTCCTTCTCATGCTCCCTGTAGGAACACTGACAGGCTGACCTTTTCTGATTACTAGTCTAGGGTCCTGCCTCCCAGATCACAGCTACCTCCCTGGTCACTACTCAGCAAGCACATACAGGTCCTGGGCAGAGCATGAAACTGAATGCTGCAGAGGAAACAAGAACAAAAGGTCCCTGTCCTACAGTAGCTTAAAAATCTAACAGAAAGATGAAGACTTTGAAAGGATGAAAAAAATAACTATAATACCGGTAATAAACATTAGAAAATAAATCGTGAAAGTCAGCACAGACAGTAAAAGCTTCAGGACCTGACAATTCAAACTGAATAAAAGGGGAAGTTTTTTCCAATAAATATTTATTGAGCACCTTTCCATCTGTCAGGTACTTTTCTCCAAGGCTGAAGACCTTGTACTTTTCTTATCTAGCCTCACCCAGCATTTGGAGACTCTGCTGGGAGAGATACTAAAGCATGCACCTGCATGACTTTTCAGGGGTCAGGGAGTTGATGAGGAGCGATGCTGGGGCTGAGCCCTAGGACATCGTGCTAAATCACCCATTTGCAGATGGCTCTCGCGTGTCCATCTTCCATAACCCCTTTTAATAGTCCATAATCCATGATCAAAGTACAGATAAAACATTCATGGCACCAGATGAGGTTTTATTACCATGAACTGTAGAACATATAGTGTTGTCTCCGGTAATCAAAGAGGCCATGTCAACCCGTTCTGCTTGGCCATGTAGACTTATCAGGCTCTGGAGCCATGTTCTCCTGGATTTTATCTTTCAAGTCATTGGGCTAGGGGGAGATCTTTGTGCAGCTCCTTCTGGCTTATCTGACTTTCCCATGCACCTGCCCACACACACACATCCTTCATTTTTCTGTTTTGCGGAGGTAGTTTCTCCTACATCCCAATCTAAGCCTCCTCCCAACAGGCTTAGCTGAGGAGGTGATCTGAAAAAGGATTTGGGGTGTTAGGGATTTTTAAAGAGGAATTATGTTTATTTTTATAAAATATGTTTTCTTTGTTTGCTATTGTATTCTATTTATTGCAAAATTGAGTAACAATACTTGCCACGGAGAAAGTAGCATGTTTAACACTGAGCTGACCCTAAGTGGTTTTAAATTTAAATTCCCATTTAGTTAAGCAATTTCAAATGTAACTAATTAACTAAACTAGGCAAAGGCTGTATGCCTAGCAGGTGCCAAGAATTACTTATTGAAAAATAGTAGATAAATAATTTATCTCATTTATTGCACAATAATTTTTAAGTAATTTATTGTTAGATTCATTTAAATAGATAACTAAGATTAAAAGAGGTTAAGACATTGGTTTAGGTGTCACATCCCCATTGTATATGTACCTTCCACCACCTCCCATGGAGACCCACTGCTCTGGCTGGCTGGTCTCCTCATGAAGCCATCCCTTCCCACACTGCTCCTGACCTCTGAATCCTGTGGCCCATCACCCTGGTTTGGAATGTTCTCACACACAATTGCTCATTCCTACCCCACCTACCTTTTAGGCCCAAGTCACTTCCCAAATCCTATTACAGATTTCTTAAGCATGCCACTCCTCAAAGTTCTTCCTTTTCTCTGAACTCTTCGAGGTTCAGGTCATAGGTATAATCTGTATGATTGCTTCAAAAGATTGTGTATGGGAACTTTGATGATCAGCACCAATCTTATACATGTATTTTGCACTATCACAGTGTTGTACACGACCTGGTTGCCAAAAAACGCTTGACCAAGTGACTGTTTGTAAACCTGTATCCTGTATTGTTGGAGAACCAAGAAAGAGAAAGGGGGTCCTATAAATGTTTATTATACAATAAATCAATCTTGATCTTCTCCTGTTGGAAGATAGTAAATTAATCCATCTCTTTTTTGCATCCTATCTTTTGCCACACTTTTAAAAATAGTCTCAATTCTAGGCTGGGTGCCTGTAGCTCAGTGGTAGGACACCAGCCACATGCTCCAGGGCTGGTGGATCTGAACCTGGGCCAGGCCTACTAAACAACAACAACAACAATTTAAAAAAAAAATTATATTTTTATATATATATATATATATATATATATATGTACAATGCCTCTATATATATATAGAGAGAGAGGCATTGTGTCAGGAGCTTATAGTCCCAGCTACCAGGGAGACTGAGGCAAGAGAATCACTTGAGCCCATGAGTTTGAAATTGCTGAGCTACAATGCCACAGCACTCTACTGTGGGTGACAAAGTGAGACTTGGTCCCAATAGAAAAAAAAAAAATAGTCTCAATTCTAAATTATGCTCTTTTGTTTTCTCTGTCTCCCTTTTTATCCCCATTAGTAAAAATTTAACCAATTTCATTTCTTGGACAAAATGAAATACAAGTTTAATACTTGAATTTGTGATTCCAATTAATATAGGCTGTTCTTACTAACTAAATAAGGGATTCTTTGTCTGGAAACATGAAACTGGCAAAAGTCTTAAAATCTCCCGACCAGATCTGCAACTTCTGCTACCCAATTCCTAGGCATATCTCAGCTATAATCAAAACTGAGTGGTTTTGTTCCCTAGAAACTACCAGCTGACACCCTACCAGATCCACTGATGTACACATAGGCTTAGGTTGACTAGGACCTGGAAATTTTCTGCATACCACCCTTTGTGTAGCATAATGATACATGATTTTTAAGTTCTTAACCCACCTCTCCTCCCTGCCCCCCAGAACTAATCTATATGCTAATTTGCACTTGATAATGCCGCCCCACAATATGGTAATTGCTGTAATGTTTTCCAGGGAGAAAAAAAAAAAAGTAGAAATTGAACCATGGCTTTCATCACTGAAGCCTGTGCGTTCATGAGATTCTCCACAAAAAAACTGAGTTATAAAACCGCAGCCCACGTTCAACGGTGTGCCACATTGAGGTCAGAGTGGAATCATTCTGGAAAAACTGGAAATGTTCTTCTAGGCTGCATGATTTTAAAATGATCCTCAGAAGCTCCATATACATGAGAAACACTGTGCTGCAGCCTGTTGTTGGCAAGTTAAATGTGGCTGCATTTCCTCACCTGCAAGGGCCCCTGGCTTTGCAGAAAACCTCCAACTATTGATCTAACTAACAGTTTATTGTTTTAAGGATAGCCACGTTTTCCAAGGCTTCTGGCTTCTCCGCGTACCCTTTATCTGCACAAGGGTACTTCCCTTCTTGCCTATTTCCCTACGTGTGCTCTCCGATGCTATTAAGATATCAAAAGCAGGAATGACAACAAGAGAGTCCTAATTAAACAGCAGCAGCGTGTGCCCTCGAAGGAACAGCCTGAACCCAAATAAGAGGAGCTTGGGACTGGAAAGGGGGAAAAGACGATGGGGGCTTTGAAATCAGTTGGGTTTACAGCAACCGGTTTGTTGTGTGTATTTAAAGGGCCAGATGACACAAAGGGCTCCCAGTGCTGTCAGGACAGAGACCAAGCTCTGGATTCACCAAGACAAGAGGCGTGATAGTCACTGAGTCCTGTGACCAGAATCCAATTGTAATTGGCCTCAGAGATCACTTATGGCAATCAGGGAAGTAATATGCTTCTGAATAATTATGAATAATTAGGCACATTTATGAATAATTACACTGATAATAACTATCTAACTCATTCCATTTTAAAATTGTAATTCAGTCATTATGGATTGGGTAGTCATTCTCACATCCTGCCTCTGCATATTCATGGCCTCATCCACCTGCCAATCTTACAGTGGCTGGAGACCTTCCAGGTCAGCACTGGACTCACCTTGGAGACAGATAAAGGAACATCCTGGTCTTCAGGGCTTTGTGACCCTTTAATTATTTGAGAGGGCTTTGGACAGTAGAAAGAGGCAGAAAAAAATAAGGAAATATTTTTCTAATTCGTCTTCATCTTGTGATTCGTTTATCAATATGCAAATGATTTAAAAGTAATGTCCCAAAGCTCATCCCTATTGTCAATACTAAGGTAAAATGAAGCTGTTGTTTCCACATGTCATTGTAAATAGAGGTGACCAGTATGAGGGCAGTCTGAGTGCCCTCTGCTGCTTACAAAGTCAGAAATCCCACTTGAAAATGGCATCTTAAGGCATGTCTGTGGCTCAGAGGGTAGGGCGCCGGCCCCATATACGGAGGGTGGTGGGTTCAAACCTGGCCCCAGCAACTGCAACAAAGAATAGCTGGGAGTTGTGCTGAGCACCTATAGTCCCAGCCACTCAAGAAGCTAAGGCAAGAGAATGGCTTAAGCCCAAGAGTTGGAGGCTGCTGTGAGCTGTGACACCACAGCACTCTACCACGGACAACACAGTAAGACTCTTTCTCAAAAAAAAAAAAAAAAAAAAAAAAAAAGACAACAAGAAAATGGCATCTGAAAATAATTTAAACAATTTAACATTTAAACAATTGAACAATTAAAGCCTGTTTAAATCAGGCTTGAAACAAAATGTGTCCCCTTCCTCACTGCCATGTTATTTTCTCCTTCACATTCCACCTTCCTTTCTTTCTTTCTTTTTTTTTTTTTTTGTTTTTTTTCCCCTCTCTCTCTTTCTTCCTTCCCCTTAGTCTTTGCCTACTTCTCTGCCACTTTCACGTCTCTTTCTATTTGAATCCCAAAAATGACCATTATAAAAGTAAACTTATATTTTCCTTATTCCAAATGTAGTATCTGTTAACTCAAAAACTTTGAAAAATATCAGGAGGAGCAATTTTAAAATTTTTTTAGAAAATCAATAGTCTCAGCAACTGAGAGAACCAACATTAATTTAATATAGGTAGTTTAAAGTGTTCTTTTCTATTCGTATTTCATACAGCTGAGATTATATTACAAAAGCAACTATGTATCCTGACATTTTCCTTAACATTATAGAACAAGCATTATCCATATTATTAAAAACTTACCTTTGATGGCCAAATTATAAATTATGGAAATGTACATTACAATCAACTCCTGAAATTTTGGGGACCCTCCCACTTTGTTATTTTGCCATGTTGTTTAGTAGGGTAATCTGCTTTTGTTCTTATCTCTCCATGTTATTTTCATGTTCCCTTTTCTTCCTCTTAAATTGAGACTTCACTTGGGCATAACAAGGTACACTGCTCCAGAATTAAGGCCGGGAATAATGTAACTGGTTTAGTGCACAGGAAGGCTTGCCACATACAATTTTTGCAAGCACAAGCAACATTAATACCCTGCAGTTTAACCATAAACAAAATATTTTATGCAGAATTAACCACAAGAGAATTGCATCTTGAATCTAACTCAAGGGGACTCAGTAACCAAAATATATTACAATGCATCCTTTCCTGAGACTTGATTACAGAAAAGTGGAGGCAGAAATGGCATCCTATTGAGCTTCTGGAATAATAGTTTCCAAATGATCACCAAAGGATGCTACGCACCGTAATTGCCCAGAGAGTGTTTTAAAAATGTTTTCCCAAACTCCACCCATTGATCACTTAACTTAGTAGACCAAGAGGGAGGATGCTGGGAGGGAAAGAGGCGTCATAAGCAATGCCACTCTGCCATGCCAAGGCTGCAGACTGTGCCAGGAGCAAAGGGTGACACAGTCAGGTAGACTAAGGAGAATGAGGGTTCCATGTAGGTTAGCAGAAGAAGCTGAGTGATCATGAGGGAGGAGACAAGGAGGTGTGAAGAGAGGGATGGGAGGACTGTGGAAACCCAGAATCTAGTCAGCAGATGATGAGAACATGAAGTGAGGCAGTCGAGTGAGGGGATGGAGAAGTAGATCTGTACAAAAGCTACATATAGTAGGATTAATAAAATCATGTGAACATTGGATGTGTGAATTAAAGGTCAAAACTAGGATGACTCCTAGTTACTTGCTGTGGATAAAAATCTAGAAGGACCAGCAGCTGGACTTGGTGTGGTAAGGTGGAAACAGGAAGGGTGATGAGTGTGTAGGGTCATGATGAACACTTGGAAACAATGATTTGTCCAAAAAAAAAAAAAAAAGAAAGAAAAGAAAGAAAGAAAGAAAGAAAGAAAGAAAGAAAGAAAGAAAGAAAGAAAGATGCTCTTTTAAAAAATCCCTTTCCAAAACTGTCATTTGGGTTGCTTAATTATAAAAATAAAGATTTTTTTTTAATATATTTCTATGAAGTGCAGTTCAATAGCACCCAGAGAATGTGGAGCCCTCTTAGGACGTTCAGTTACTTTCTCTCACATGCTCACTAGATGACATGGAAAGGGGTAATCAAATAAACCCTGCAATTTTATTTCCCCAAGTAACCCAGAGATAGGAAAAGCCGCACGTGTAGTTCATTTGTATCCTGGTTGTAGACCTTTGGGTGTTCCCTCTCCTGGCATGTTCTGACATCTGTGGTTCCTTGCATTGGGCAGCTGATGCCACAGTCCCTGTGGCCCGGTGGGATTTCTGTACAGGAAACTTGACATCCAGAGGAAGAACTGACCACCAAATCCCAAAAACAAAGCTCCAGATCTACTCCTTGGTCTCTGTTAATCCAATACTTAGAGAAATCAAATATTTTACTTAGCAGATATTGGAAGACTAACCTTACCCAATTTTCATGGTTTGCTTTCCTTTTTATTTGGGCATTTTATCTCCAAGGCACTGGCTAGTTTCCTGTTCTAAAAAGGAAAATGCCCAATATTTCAAAGAAGCAATTAACAAAAAGAAATTCAAGGGGAATTTCTCAGTGAATTTTACTGTATCTCAAGTCTTATGTCATTTCTAGGTGGAATAAATTAAAAAGATTAACAAATTTGTCTTGAAATAAAGTCATTAGAAATCATAAAGATTATCTAAGAACACAGGAAAATGCTTAATCAAAAAAATAGAAAACAAGCTATAGTGCCAGAAAGAGTGGCTCAGGCCAATGCTTTGGGAGGCCCAGGTACGAGGACAACATGAGGCCAGAAGTTGGAGACAAGCCTCGGCAACATAGCAAGACCCAGTCTCTAAAAGACTATTTTTTTTTAATTATCCAGACATAGTGATGCATGCCTGTAGTCCTAACTACTAGGTAGGTTGAGACAGGAGCATCATTCAAGCCTATCAGTACAGGGCTGCTGTAACTATGATCACATCACTGCACTCCACCCTGGGTGACCAAGCAAACCCCCATCTCAAAAAAAAAAAAAAAAAAAAAAAAAAAGTGAAAAAGAGCAAGCTACAAAAGTTAATATTCATGATGATTGCTACTATAATTTTGAACTACAGAAAAAAGGAATGGGAAGAAATACTAAAAATATTTCTATTATATTCATGATAATACATTTTCTTTCATACATTTTGTGGTTGTTTACAACATGGTCATATCAAAATATAATAACAAGAATATGTGCTTGGTCAGATACAGAGAAACTAAGAGGAAGATGGAAAACCCAGAAAGGTGAAGGATCGTGCCCCAGGTGATAGTGTCAATCAATTGAAAGGTTAAAAGTAGACCACATAGTTAGTAATGAGAATCACACTCTCTCTGGGTCCAGCAAGGAGAAAAATGCAGCCTGGCCAGAATCCATTCTCCTAACTCAACTATACCTTTAATGAAAGCCCCCCTGTCTGGAAAAGGAGAAACGTAGACCCTTTCAACAGTAGCCCCAGAGAACAGCCCTAAGCACGTGGAGGACCAGTTATGGGAACAGCTCCCTTTCTCTCTCAGCAAAGGGAGCTGCACCCAAGCAGGGGGGCTACCACTCCACATCATCAATGTCTTGAGAAAAGCCTCAGTTCCAAGTCTCAGCACACACTGCCCTACCTCTCTCCTGCCTTCTCCTGCAGCACGCAGAGACCTTGACCACTTTGCTTTTCTAATTGTTACAAGGCACTTCTGCGGCCTGTCCAACCACCCCTCCTTCACTGCTGCCAGCCACCCTCCAAAGATTGATGAGGAGAACACTGAAATTTTGAGATGGGGCAGTGGCTGGCACAGACAGGACAAGGAGACAGAAGGAGGTGCCAGGGAAGTATGGGGGATATTAGGACCTGTCACAGCTGGCAAATGATTCATTGAGGTAATGATGATAAACACCTCATCTCTGAGCATCTATGTGCATTTCACCTAATGATCGCCAGCATCCAGGAGTGAAAAAAGGCTCAGAATAAATCATATGAACAGACGCCACGTGGGAATCCCTTAGGAATGGCATCTGAATTGTAAATGCCTGCCGGAATTTCACACAGCAAATTACAAAAAACAGAATGATATTTTAAGCCGTTCAGTACTTAAAGAGTACCGTGTGGAGTCCTGAGGATTTTCTCCTATTTAGTGTTTCTCTCTGTGCCAGCTGGAGCTTTGTGTATCTCCTGCTCACTTGGAAACCTCTGGTTGTAGATTCTGAATGGAGCGAGTAAGAGAGTTTCCCAACTTTCTTCCAACAAACTCCTTCCTAACTGGCCCAGGCCTCCTTTTTGTTCCAGCAGAGTTCTTCTCATGCCAGATGTCTTTGCTATCAACAATAACTCCTGGGAGATTGAATATACAAATGACCATATATAAAAGTAGAACTCCAACTCACAACCTGCAGAAACCAGCCCAGGAAAACAATCCCTTATATATAGTGACCAACCTAGGAAGCCACCTGCTATCTACAAGTCAGACTATACAAAGTTAAATCACTATCTCCCACAATCAGTCCAGGAAGACCAACAATGTAACCTGTCACAATCAGCCAAAAATTTCTAGGACTTGATACATTATCCTTTGAGAAATAAATTCTAATTTTTGCCCCCACTTTCAACTTAGGACCATGTCGAACAGGTACTCCAAACCAGTCATCTGGGGCACCCATGTCTTTGTCTGTCAGGGCTGCTATAACAAAATATGTTAGACAGAGTGATTTAAAACCTCACAGTTCTGGGGGAACGGGAGGTCTAAGATCAAATTCCAGAAGATTTAGTTTGGTAAAGACTTGTTCTCTGCTCCAAAGATGGTGCCTTTTTGCTCTCCACACGTGGTAGAAGGCAGAGGCTGAGGCAGCACCACTCAACCTCTTTTATGAGGACACTGATCTCATTTTGAGGGCCCCACCCTCATGACTTAATCACTTCCTAAAGGATCCATGCTGACAGTTTTTGAACTTTAATGTATAAATTTTTTTGGAGACACATTCACACCATATGCTCCACTTCTGCTTAGTGCCTCCAAGTTCCCCAGGCCGACAGTCTCCACTCAGCATAGCCAGAGCCTTTCTTTTGCTCTGTTTTAAAGCTTTCTTACTCCTATGGCTGTGTGTGAGTCACTAGCAAAATGTAGATGATGGTGACTGACACCTTTGCTGTCTAAAGTTCTGAATACAAAACTGTTCCCTCTTCTCATTTGGTTGGTCTTCACTTGTTTCCACATGCTTAAGACTTGTACTCTCAAATAGTTTTAATGAGAAAAGCTAATCAAATTAGTCTTTGAGGAGTTCAAGGACATACTGCAGGCCTGAACCTTTAATTCCAGTTATTTGAACAAGAACATGCCCTACTATCATGACCACCTCAGTCACCTCCGTGTTTATCTTCCACATTTTTCTCTTTGTCCACTGCCTAAGCCTTGGGAAAATGTACACATAGAGACATTCTCAGGCAGTAGCTTTATAATGTTCCCTGAAATAGTTCCCTGAAATGAGCCAGGTCTGCTTCAACTAATACTGTAAAATAATCAGATTCTTAGCTATAATTTAGCTCTAATCTTTCTATTTAACATCATAATCTTTATCATTAGTATCAGCATATTAAAGAGTATTCTAGTATGGGGAATAATAATACTGATCTTCAGGACTATGATTTTTAGGGGTACTAGGAAGGACCCTGTGAATCCACAATTATGTCTTCCTCTGACCTGTCATTGTGCCTGAATGTTCTTCATTAGAGAAGAATTTCTTTGGATAAAGCTCTCCTCATGATCTACAAAACCAGCAGGCAGATTGCACATCAGAATCACTTGGAAAGCTTTATAAATGATGGTTTCCCATACCAGTCCCATTTTCTCTCCCATGGTGTGATCTGAGACATTAACTTATATCTACTTATGGCAAGATACAAATGATTTGACATACACACACACAAGTTCTACCAATTAAGTTCACAAATCTTCCACTGTACCACTTACTTTGGCAGCACTGTACAGACAGTTTGGTAAGGTTTCATAACACTAGTATATTTCAGTGTCTCACAGCTATGTTCTTATTGAGATATGGTGGTGTCAACGTGTGACATTCATTATTATTGTGCATGTTTTTTGTGTGTGCCATCATTAGAGTGTCAGAGCTTGAACTAGAGCAATGAACAAACATTTCTTGCTAGGCTTGGAAAGAGTGGAAGTGAAATCAAGGAGATGTTAGTCCAAGTTTATCGGGATAATGCCACGAAGAAAACAGCAGTGTACAAATAGATTAAACATTTTTCTAAGGGGAGAGAAAGTCACTGATAAAGAGAGGTTAGGGTGGCCAGTAATGAGGAGAAATGACAAAAGTATTGCAAAAAACATGTTGAATTGTGCATGAAAATCATCAGCTAACTGTGAAAAGCATAGCAGACCAAGTAAACAGCAATAGAGAACAGTTAGTAAAATCATCACTGAAAATCTTATCATGAGAAAGGTGTGGCTCTTGCATTACTACAATGCACCAGCTCACATAGCACTGTCTATGAGGGAGTTTTTAGCCAATAAACAAATAACTGTATTATAACATCTTCTCTACTCACCTGACCTGACCCCCAGTGACTTTTTTCTCTACCTAAAAACAAAGAAAATATTGAAAAGAAGACATTCCAATGACATTCAAGACATCAAGAGTGATACAACAACAGTTCTGAGGGCCATTCTAGAAAAAGAATTCCAAAATTGCTTTGAAAGATGGATTACACTCTGGCATCAATGCACAGCTTTCCCCAAGGGGAGTTACTTCAAAAGTGACTGTAGTGATATTCAAGAATGAGGTATGTAGCAATTTTTTCTAGGGCAAATTTGTGAACTTAATTGTCAGACCTCATATATATTTTGGAATGGCTAACCCAAGCTAATTAACCTATGTCTAACTCTCATACTTATCATTTATTTATGGTGAGAACACTTAAAATCTACTCTTTGCAGTTTTCAAGTGTACAATATATTGTTATCAGCTATATAGTATATAGTATGTAATAGATCTCTTAGACTTATTTCTCTAACTAAAATGTAGTATGTAACAGATCTCTTAGACTTATTCTTCTGTCTAACTAAAATTTTGTGTCCTTTGCCCAACATCTCCTCACTCCCACCCCAGCCTCTGGGAACCACCATTCTACTCTCCACTTCTGTAAGTTCAACAGATGAGAGTCCACATATATATATATGTGAGTTCACACAGGTTTGTCTTCCTGTTCCTGGCTCATTTCACTCACATAATATCCTCCAGCTGTATCAATGCTGTCACAAATGGTAGGATTTACTTCTTTTTTTTATTAATATTAAATCGTAGCTGTGTACATTAATGCGATCATGGGGCACCATACATTGGTTTTATAAACAGTTTGACACATTTTCATCACACTGGTTAATATAGCCTTCTTGGCATTTTCTTAGTTATTGCGTTAAGACAATTATATTCTAATATGCACTGCAGGTGTAATCCCACCTATCACCCTCCCTCTCCCTATCCTCCCCCCTCCCTCCCTCCCTCTCTCTCCCTCTTCCCCTTCCCCATATTCCTAGGTTATAACTGGGTTATAGCTTTCATATGAAAGCCATAAATTACTTTCATAGTAGGGCTGAGTACATTGGATACTTTTTCTTCCATTCTTGAGATACTTTACTAAGAAGAATATGTTCTAGCTCCATCCATGTAAACATGAAAGAGGTAAAGTCCCCGTCTTTCTTTAAGGGTGCATAATATTCCATGGTGTACATATACCACAATTTATTAATCCATTCATGGATCAATGGGCACTTGGGCTTTTTCCATGACTTAGCAATTATGAATTGGGCTGCAATAAACATTCTGGTACAAATATCTTTGTTATGATGT
>CAUYPK010001632.1:0-23970 GCA_963574355.1 Loris lydekkerianus | reverse complement strand
CATCATTGGGGACTTGGAAGTGCAAATAAGGTCTATAGATTAATTAAGAGCATTGTACCAGTGTTAATTCCTGCTTTTGATAGCTGCACTATGGTTTAGGTTGGCTGTTAATGATGGAGGAAGCTGGGTTAAGAGTATAAGGGAACTCTGTACTATTTTTTGCAACATTTCTGTAAATTTAAATAAAATTGATGCAAAACAAAAAGTTAAAAATAAAAAAAAAAAGAAACTTCCTTTATATCTTGGCATGATTCCTTTTTGCCTATGACTTAGGTTCAGATCTCAGAGGTTTCTTTTCAACATGTAAAGGAAACATTTGGAATTTAGAAGTGTCTCTTTTTTTCTCAACAAGGCCTGAAACTCCTGTTTCATAGGGGACTAGCTGATCATTTACCTTCTGTTATCTGCCCTCAGCTTGCAGAAATACATGGCATTGACTCAATGCATGGACAATATGATTTACAGCCAATGAAAATCTTATCCCTGTTACATAGATACAGCATTAGTATTTGATGAATGAACAAAGAATGAATGAATGAGACATGTAATGAAACAAATTATATTGGAGAATTCCCCATTCAGTGGAGGACAAAGTAAAAGTTATTTCAGCCAAGGTGTAAAAAGTACTGAGAATGAATTTTCAGTAGGCTGTTCAAATGGAGATGGCCTTTATTAAGCTCTAAGTTTTAATCACCTTTTCTCCTTTCAGATAAAAAGACATGTAAAGGGGTCTTTTCCTCCCTGGTTCCCATTAACTTTTATCTGATGACAGTGGCTTTGCATCTTGAATACAACTGAAAAATAGTTGTAGTCTGAGTCTAAATAACTGAAGCCTGTAAATAAATCATGAGGGTCCTCCTTGATTTGATGAGGGTGGCCGGGTCAGAAAGCACATGGAGACCCCAGTGATGAGTAGCAGACAGCTGCACCCTGAGTGACAACTGGTCAGGAGAGAACAAGGACTTCAATCCTTTTCCTTTTCTTGCCAAGGAAATATTTCAGTATCCATAGTAGTAGTTTCATTACAAGGTAATGATTTGGTGCACCTACCTGCGAAGATAAGAGAAAAATAGTGGGAAAAGTTTTGAGAGTCTTTTTTTTTTTTTTTTTTTTTTTGGTATGGGGGGTACAAAATTAAGCATCTTCATTTTGAGAATTTTTTTAATTAAAAAAAAAAAACTACTTCTAATGGTGAGATTTAGCAGGGCAGTGTCCATAAACCCCTGCAAAACTGACTGCAAAGAATATACAAATATAGTACATGTTCAGGATCTGAAAAACCATTAACAAACCTGTTAGGATTTGTGCCAGTTTATACAAGTAGCCAGAATGCTGCATGGACAGGCAGGCATGATTAGTGTCAGTGGGGCATTGTGTTTCCAGCTGGTGCAGGGAATGGCCAGCAAACAAAGCCAAGGCCACGCACACTTCCCCAAACAAGTCTTCTTTCTTGTATTGCATCATCTGCAGAAAAGAAGGATGCTAGGCACGTCTCATCTTCATCTGGGGTGAGTGACTTTCCTAAAGGTCTGTAGAGATAGCAATCATACAAAACCTGGGAGTACTCAGGGTAAACAGCAGAAGTATAAAAGATAACAATGTGATAAAAGGTAACATTTCTGCCTGAAGAGAAAATCAACTGGAATTTGACTCTCCTCTTATTCACCAATGACCTTGCTCCAGTGGTCAGCACCCTGGAGCATCCCTGGTGCACACTTGAATCATTATTAAATAGGAATGTAGATGGCAATAGGCCTGAACCATCATCTGTCTCCGTCTCCAGGAATGGCATTCAGAAGCGGCTGCTAGCACAATAGACTGATTCTTTCCCTGCAGATGAAATGAACCAGAATGGTTTATGCCACCTTTGAAAGAACCACACCCTCTTCTGATAGTCTGGGAGGAGGATTTTTTTTCCTACATAACTGAGGATCTGAATGATGCATACTTAAATACATATTCATAGTAAGTGTTCAGATTAACAAAGTTTATTAGAAAAAGGTCATAAAACAAATCAAGAAAGTAAATGTCATCCAAAGGAATTCAGTTGCCTATAAATTTTTTTTAAATGTGAAAATGCTATAGTGTGAATTCATATGTTGAAACGTAATCACCAACGTGGCAGTGCTAAGAGGTGGGAAATAATTAGGCAGAGCCCTCATAAATGGAATTAGTGCCCTTAATAAAGAGGCCCCACAGAGCTTGTTTGCCCCTTCTACCATGTGAGGATGCAGCAAGAAGGTGCCATCTATGAAGCAGAGAGCTGGCCCTTACCAGACACCAAATTGGCTAGTGCCCTGATCTTGGACTCCCCAGCCTCAAAAACTATGAGCAATAAAATTCCATTGCCTATAAATTACTCAACCTAAGACACCCTCCTTGCTGACTGGAGTCAGGCTCACGTTAAGAAATAAGGCTACGTTGGAGCAGGCAACACATCTCACAAGGGGAGACAAGGACTGGCCTGGCTGCAGCTGGCCCACAAATGTGGAGGCTCAGCATTCCTGTCCTAGTTCTGGAAGCTTCTGTACAGGGATAGTGTGTGGGACCATGGCAGTGGTGACCTCTAATGAAGGAATCAAGAGCCAAGCAGGGATTAAGATGAACTTCTGGTTTTTGAAAGGGTGATGGTAGAGCTCTTGCTTAGAGGATCCTGGCCTGGCAGTGTGAGTCAACCTAGTGGTAGAGGTGAAGGGTGTGGAAGTTGGACTCACTTCAGCACATAAGGTCCACAAATGAATTGATGATCAAGGCCCCTGGACTATGGAAGATGACAGCACCCCAGCGCATGGCAGGGCAGCTGAAGGAGTCATTCTGCTTCTCTACCTTGAAACTGCAGGGTGATGTCAACATTGCACTCAGGGGTGGTGGAGACAAAATCTGATCTTTCACTTGCATTTTATGCTTTATGTTCCTTAAAGTTGCAGAAAGTATTCCCAGGGTTAGGGCTGTTGGCTTTTATCCCACTACTTACAGATAATGTGACCCTTCTATTGCCCTTCAAGTGTGGAACCAACATGTCATATGAATGTGGGCTTCCTTGGAAGCAAATCTTATATCATGAATGAGGATCCGTGGACATTGTAGAAAAAGAAACAATAACTTAGAAAAATCCCATGCTGTCAGGATAGCAAGGGGAAAAATGAGGGATATGACCAGCAATCACAGGGTGTGTGTCCAGGCAGAATTTATGTCAGAAATCATCACTCATCATGCATCATCATCTCCAGCCCCAGCCCTTCTGTTTCTCTCAGAGGACCAGACATAAAAGAGTTAATAGCCGAGGCCTTGAGAAAGCTGTTCTCTGTTATAGAAAAATCTCTTTTAGCTGGCAGAGGAGATACTTGAAAGCAAGAGAGAATAATAGGGAAGAAAAGGACTTTTGAATCATATGGAAGCCTTCGAGGACTACTCAGCCCAGATGTTCCTCTTATTGCTTCAAGCCAATAATGCTCTAAAGCCCCCAAGCACAGATGTAGCTTCCTTCACTGTCTTTACAGATTATGTTTACATTTGTGGGTTCCCAGGAGACTGTCCTGCTGAGTATGGACTTCTTCAGTAGCAGTACAAGTGGCCGTATTAATAACAGCATTACACTGGTTATTCAGAGCTGAGCCCTGTGTTGAGATGGATGGTCTCTGAACATTAAATGAGAATCCTCAAGCTATTACAGGCACAGACTGATAAAACTCCTTGATTAGAAAATCAGCTACAAAGACCAGAAGAGGACATATAAGCCAGGGAATAATGGCGAACTAGGACTATTAAAGAGGAAACAGATCTGGACCAAATTCAAGGCTTCGCCCATTTCCATCCTAGAGAGGAAGGCTTGGAAGTTAAGAACTGAACTCCCACATTTGGTGGTCTCTGTTTTTAAAGTTGTGTGCTGCTTAGCAGGGCATGCTTGCTAAGTACCTACTGAGTGGGCTTGAGTCATTGTATAAGCTTCCTTCTATGTGGTTGGAGAAGCTGAAGAAAGACTAAGTTCACAAGAGAGAAAAGTGTTGATGCAGTAGCCAGCAGTGGAAAAGGAATTTGGTGGCCTTGGGAGAGGGGAATGTGGGGACAGTATTTTCAGTAGGGTTGACATGAATTTGCATTTGGATTATAAATTGAGAACTTGCTGAGTCTGGCTCCACACTGGAGAGCCCACGGTACTGCTACATGATTCTGTGTTTGTTATCTGCTGTTCACATGCATATATATTCATATAGAAATTTAAGTTAGCTCTTAGCAAACACAAACATACACATAAAGGCTTAGATTAGTTGTCTAATACAGTAATGTACAATAATTTCTGCTCGACTCTTTCCAGAAGTCAAATCTAATTTGAAAACTAAATGTTTAAAACAGATAAATGCAAGCGCTACTGTGATCAAAGCAGGTAAAAATTGAGAAGAAGGAGACCATTTACTCAAAGAGGAAGGCATGGTGCAGCTAAACTTCCTGGTGCACTAACCCCAGCTGTGCTTTTGCTTCCAGTGTCTCACAGGAAGAGAAGCCTAATGCCAGCTCTGCCACTTAGAGCTGCTGAGCTTGAGCAAATTACCTCATCTCTCTAAGGATCAGATTTTTTCTCTGTAGAATGGAATATTAGGACATAGTTTTAAATAACTGTGTGTGGATGAGCAAAGAACAGAATATACACACAAGCACCTGGCATAGTGTCTGGCAGTGAACAATGTTCAACAAGCATTTGTTTCCTTTTTGCAGCCAATTAAGATCCTGGGAAAATACAACTCTAGCCAGGCTTTTCAGTAGCGGATTTTTGATGGTGCTATTCCAGTGCTCAAACAAGAATAACATTTCCAGGGATATTCTTTGTTTCTCATTTCTCTGTTTCTGATTTCTCATTTCCAGTGCTTCCCAGAGACTTTGGTGTCACGAATGTAAGGTGTAGCACAGTATTTCAGTAAGTTCCAATTATACATGTAATAGAGCAATGTGCCACAAGTGTTCTTGGCTGTGATTCACTTTAAGAAATACATTTTATATCAACACACACACGGGGAGGGGAAAGAGAGAGAAAACTGAATCAGAAATTTCACAAAATAATATACATATGATATATTATACTTCGATTTTTTTTAAATTTTTATTTCATTAAAAAAAATGCTGGCCACAATCATTAAATTGATTTCACAAACCCATAATGGGCCACTATCCACAGCATGAAAAACACTATCTAATATGCATTTTCAAAATGGCCAGTGTAATTTTGATCCAGTATGGGAGTCTTAAAGAGGCAAATGTGGGAATGTGACCCACTGCACACATTTTGGGAGCCATCCAGAGTACTTTTTCTTTGAAAGACCAAGAATTCTAAACTTTTCATCATATATTCGCCAGGAATCTCTACCATCCCTTGGCTTTAGCTTCCCTACATAGAATGTTAACATGCCTTGTGTTGCTACATTTGCATGAACACAAATAAATTATTTTTACCATAGATATTTAATCTTCTGATTGGGAGCTATGCTGTGCTTAGCCTAAATAGTGTAGCGACACCAACTGTATGTTTACAATTAAAGGAAAAGCTGTGTAAAGTCACAGAAGGAAGAAGCAATTCTTGGTGGAGGTGTGCGTGACTGCTATGAAGGAGTTCCCAGAAGTTGCTGGCTCCACCCCAGCTCCTTTGCACTGGCCAGGTACCAGGTGATACATTAACTGCTGCGGAGGCAGGGATGAATGACAGTACCTGCTTGCGAGGAGTGTGGTGGGAAACTCTGACAGCAACTTGTTGCAGTATAATACCATCAGGTATAATTGGTGTTTTCTAATTTTGCATGGGAGCACAGATGAGAGCACTGCCACCCCAACACAGGAGAGTGGGTGGTGACCAGAGACATGCATGGACCTCACTTGAGCAAACAAAAAGGGAGCAAACAAAAAGGGACTTTTGAGAAGAAAGCTCAACACCTGCAAAGGTATAAAGGTGTGAAAGAGGTGGGCTGGCACCTGGGCCACAGAGGAGTTCAGATGACTGAAACCCTGGGTACCTGGCATGGAAGTGAGGCCAGAAGGGAAGGAAAGCTTTGTTCAAACATGATGAAGAGTTTGGACTTTCTGCTGGGGCAGTAAGAGAGCTTTAGAATGATTTTAAGAGGAGCTGCAGAGTGCCCTAATTGATGATTTACAAGGATCACACTGACCATCTGGAGGAGGGTGGATGAGAGGGATAAGGCTCTGGAGGCAGAGACAGCTGCAGTGGTCAGATGGACTACACTCCAGCCTAAAGAGGACAGAAGTAGAGGAAAGAATGACTTGCAAAGGTTCATAAGCCAAAACTGAGTGAGAGGTCAGGGAGAGGGAAGAATCAGGATGATAGCCAGGCCTGCATGTTGGACAGATGGATGGTCCTGCTGCTGACTGAGCTACAGAATGTCAAGGAAGGGAAAGGGTGTTGGGGTAGGAAGGCAGGGAAGGTGGTGCTGACAAGGACAGAGGCGAGATTAAGGAGTTTTGGTATGTTCCAAGAGCAATGGAATTTGACATAATGTACCATTCACTAATTACCTCTTAAAAGATGCTCTTCTAAAAGACATATTGAATTCACTACTAAGTTACTTTAATTCTAACCATCCACCCATACACACCCACGTACCCCACACACAGTGCTACTGGCTCCTGCTCTTTTCCTAGCTGACAGCCAGTCAGAGTCTATTTTGGGCCTAAGGTCACGTGAATAATGGCAGATTGGTTCACCTGTTTTTTCAGTGAAAATGCCTATGCCCATAATCTGCTGACAAAAGGCTAATTAGCCTGAATTTGCAGCTCTAGATCCATCGGGAAGACGTGTCAGGAAACTCCAAGCTTGACTGACAAAAGCTTTCCCTGAATGAATGGAGGTTGCAGTTTTCCCCATACAGCCTGAGTGTTGGTGTTAGTGAGCCCCAGATTCGGCTGTGACCTCACCATGAAGAGAAGGGGGGTTGATTCAGACCGGCAGGTTTTTTGCCTTGCAGCTCTCTCACTGCTGAGGCTAGAAACCTGGCCTGGGGTGAGGACTAAAGAGAAAAATTTTGGAACAGCAATTAGCAGGGGAACTCGGACAGATGGAGCTGGCCTTCTAGCAAGGAGCAGGGGATGAAAAGGGCTGGGGAGAGACATGAGGAACAGAGAGTAACATTAGCACAGTCACCTTCGGGCCACTGAGCAGGCCAGGGCAGAGCAGAGGCTCTGCAAAGTCTGTCCAAATTGATTTCAAATTAAACTTAGTAATATTTAGGATGATTCTTCAGCACTGAGCCTATCCCTGTGCTGCTTGTTTCTGGGTGCACGGGCTGGTTGGGCTGACTCCTCTGCATTTTTTTATGTCTGCCTCGCCTAAGGAGAACAGTTTCAGTCGAGCAGTGCTGTCTGTGGACATTCTGACTGGGGAGGAACAAAGAGAGGGGAATTAAGAAGCGAGGAATTACAGTTAATGAATGCCAACAATGCTTTCAAGTTTCTTGGCTGAAAAGTGAGACAGAAGACAGACTAGTGCCCAGAAAAGGATGAAGGATTATGGGAGAGGGATTTTCTTTTTCAGAAGTAAGAAATGTAGGCATTTTTATAGGCTGATGAAAAGGCCAGTAGAGGAAGGAAAAGTTGAAGATACCTAAGACAGAGGGAATAACTGGCCTGTGTAGGCCTTGACTGAGAGGCATAGGGCACAGCTCTCCCAGGGACACGCAGGATGCTCTGCCCCTCCTGTAAGGGACACACCAGGGCTCCATCTCATCTCTGTGGTGTATGGAAGCAAATGTTTCTCCATGGCTGCAGTTTGGAAATAGCCATGTGTCACTTGCTATGCGAGGGCAGAAGACCCAGCATTTACGCAATGCCTCCCTTTTTATCTCCCCCAACTATCAGAACTTTGGCCCAGCCAATTGCCTGCCTCCCTTCTCCCAGATCTCTTGGTACCCAGGTTTTCCCTATGTAGTGATTGCTCATTCATGTCCTGGGAGCAGCTCTTCCCTCTTCCAACCCGGCTCAGCCTGGAAAGGGCCTCTTTTCCCACCTTGGTGCTGGTGGGTCTTTTCTACCATTCAGATCCTGCTCCTATTTTTCTACCAATTTTCATAAGATCGTTGGAAATGATCCAGTCTCTTTCTGATGCTTTGCTCTTCATGTTGAAACTGCACCAGCCCCACCATCTCACATACCTCCCAAGTCCCACCCCCGACACTTGGATGTTTGGACTTCATCTCTGATTCAGCATCGGCCCTTGGTAAAGAAGCTCCTTCCTGCTAATTCTCCTCCTCCCAGGTCTGATTCACACCTGCACACACTTCCAGCACATCCAGCTGTGGGCCTTCTTTGAGCATTTGTTCTCAAATTCTAAAGGGCCCTATGCTGATGTGAGAGGCCACCTTTCACCACTCAGAAAGCAAGTAGTCACAGTGCCCTTTTGGCTTCAGTCAGACAAACCCCAAGACATTTAGAGAGATGAAGCAGCCTGAAAAATGTTCTAAAAACCTAGCTTAATAGAGAGGACAGACACCCAGGAGAAAATGGGAAGAATTGTGCAAACTGGAATTGTAGAAGCAGTAGGGGTATGGAGGCATGCACACAGCATAGGAGAGAAGGGAAATCCCTGAGGGACTGCAGCTTCATGATGGTGTAAGATCTTCACCTAGAATGTGAACTGAAACCTTCTAGGAAACCAAAAACTTCTTCTGCTCCAGGAAAGAAGGAAAAAGACACTGAGGGAGCGTCAGTGTTGGGGGCAAGGTGTACTGATGGGGAAGAGGAGTGTGTTTAAGGTCAAGTAGCCTGCACTGGCAAAGGGGTGCCCAGTGCTCGGGAGCATGGAGTCACACCTGCTAGGGCTGCCAGGAAAGCATTTGTTGGAGTGGACCCCCAAGGCCAAGCAACATCAAGTCGTAAGATAGGCTGGAAGGTGAGAGGTAAAGACATGGGCTAAAGGCTGGAGAGGCTGAGTAGAGAGATCTCTAAGATCAGATGTTAGAGTATGAAGTAGGCATGGGGTACAGAGCAGATGGGAGGCAGAGACCTACCCTGGAATGTCTTCCCATGGTGCTGGCCCATCTCAGCCTCCCCTGCATGCATGCACAGCTCAAGGCAGCCCTAACTACCATAGTTCTTAAAATATGTGCCCCTGGCCACCCTTGATTGCATCAAGAGGACACGTGCTCCCAGCAGCCAATCTATGGGCTGTCCAGTGACTTATGACATGGCCTCATACCACACATGAGCTGAGGCAATTAGATTCCACCATCAAACTTGGAAATGTCAGGAAAACGAGGCGTCAGCTGAACCAGAAGAGATTTTAAAGACATTGAGATATCAAAGAGAGAATCTAGAGGTCTCCATAGGCCATGAAGAAATCACATTATAGGCATCCCAAAATTGTAGTGAGAACAAATACATGCAGAGAAGATAAAGAAGCCCGTCAATAAAAAGAGGAGAGAGAAGTAATTGCTGACTCTTGTTAATAGCAAAGACCAGAGCAAAAATCCGCAGGTTCTGATGCTTAGGTCCTAGGAGTTACCTAGGACTCCAAGCAAAATTCTTGCACCCACCCCTATTGTCGTTTCTTCTCTTGAGAATCCATTTCTAGAGTGTGTCTGGCCACTCCATGTGCTTTCTCACAGTTTGCCACACACTAGCTGTGCCAAACGTGAAGTCTTTCAAATGTTGGGAAAGAATAGAAAACAAGGTAGAATGAACAAAATGACACAAACAGAAGTGAGAGTCATCCCAAATGAGGAAGCCAGGATTTCTGGAAAAGGAGCACAGACGAGAGAGAACTTGTAGGGAAACTCAAGAAGACCAAGGTTGATAACTCTTCATTAGGAAGCATAAAGCAATTGCATGAGGACACAAAAGGTCTAATGGCAAGACACTTCCTGAAACTGGTCAAAGCCATGGCTTTTCACACGTATAACCATCCCACTAGAACCAAACATGGATATGTCTTTCATGTTCTGGAGGTAGATAATGAAGGACTTGAGAATATAGGTAGCATTTTCATTACTTCTCCTATTTCCCTTTGGAACTTTGGAAGACTTTGCCTCAGAGATGATCAAGGTTGCAGGATCGGGTTGGTATTTAGAATAAGATTCTGAACCATGGTTTAAAATAATGGAAGAAATCATTCTGAGCCAAGAGTCCAGAGTAACTTACAAAGACTTGGGGACTGTGTTACTCAGAAATTGATAAGCTAACTTCATCGAGAGGACTTCAAAACTCATACTAGGAGAAAGAAACAACACAATAAAACACAAACCACAATATTATTTGCTATGGATGACATTTAGTGGGATGTGGACAAAAAAGTTTCAGGATAGGAGGTGCCCAGAGATTGTCAGAAGATTGAAAGCCCCAATGTAATTAATGTGCTTGACCATAGGTGTCCTAATGCATCCTGTGCAGAGAATAGACAAAATAACCCAGGGCAATGTTTACAGTCTTGAAGGTATGACTGACACCCAAGCATGTGAACAGACCACTTAGAAGCAGACAGATTAATGTGCTGTACCTTCCTGGGAAGCTGTGCATTGAGAAGCATATCTTTGGGACTTAGCAGAAATGACCCCACTACCTGTAGGTAGAGAGCTGATGCTTAAGCAAATCATAGCACTGGAACAGGTACAGAGATGAAACTCTAGGTGTGAGGGAGAAGCCCCCTGTGGAGACAATTCTTGAAAGTCTTCTTTGGTTAAAGACAGAGTTTCTGACAAGTTCTTGAGTTGTTTTGTTGCAAATTATGTGCTTTAGAATACTTTTGATGTAAAGAACAGAAATCTTGACAAGAACTGGATTAAACAATGAGAAAATGTATCAACTGGCCAAAGAATCTAGCAATAGGATGAGGTCAGGGTAGATTAAAGATTGTAGATTCTGTGGCTAATGAGGGTGTCAGAGCATCAGTTCTTTCTGGGCTGCTGGACCATCCTTCCTTTCTATTCATCTTCAGGTTGGTGGCAAGACATGTCATTCTAGGCTTTGTGTTCAGACATGAAAATATCCAAAGGAAAATGTATTTCTTGGGGCTTCCTTTTCAAAACAAGAAAAAAATTTCTCAAGCTCCCATACATGTCATGGCCAGAAGTATGTCAAATTTTGAAGTAATCACTGGCAAAAGGAACAGGATTATGTGGGTCACCCAAGTCCAAGTGACCCTTCCTCTGAGTCACCATGAAACACACCATCCTGTTCTCCCTTGACCATTCCCACACAACTTCCAGCTCTTACTCTCCACCTACGCACCTACGCACCATAGCTACTCTGGACTCCATTTTTCACCTCTCAGAAACAAACCATTTTCTAGCCATTTCCATGGCTTGAGCCAGTATGGGTACTACAGGGCAGCAAATCAAGTCTGGATCTCAAAGATTGTCAGACCAGCTCCTCCCACTGAAAGCCTCTCTGCCTAAAAGATGGTCCTGACAGGCCTGTGACACCTGCCATGTCCTGTACATGCCATCAGCTATTTATTCTCCCAAGAAAATGGCTGGGGCGAGGAGCTTTCCTTTTACAGACCCAAGCTCTGCCAATTCCCGCTGCAGTGGTGGGACCTGAGAAGGAGGTTGAGAACACCCCTCCACACACATGTCTGGTCTGGCCTTGGCTGTCTCCTCCCACTCTTCTTCAGCCCAAATCAGGATGGAAGATGGTGTCAGGCTCAACTTTCAGGATACTTGTCAGTTCAGGAACCAGAGAGTCTAAGCCCTGAAGATATGTTTAGAGCTTCCAGAGGTGCTATGCACATAAACCACCAACACTGTGCCTCTAGACCACCTCACCTGGGATCCTAGACTTCAAGTCCTCTTTCTATGCACCTCTACCCCTAGCACTAGGGTAGTGCTATAGCCCCCCACTCGAATCGGTCTCCCTTTATGACACTAGACTTTTCTGGACTCCTGTCAACAACTTTATCCAGTCTGTGCTCTCAATATCCCCAAATATTTACATGAGTAATAGTACCCTTGATCCAATGTCAAGCATCCATCTCCCTAAGAGTAAGGTGCCCTTTGCTGGGGCCTTTGCTGACAGCTCTACTACCCTTTGCTGCCCTCCGTTGGCCATTGGTATCACTGCAGGTAACCTTCAGGGCTCTGATGCATTCAATGACACACTGATTCAATAAACACTATTTAGGGCCACACTGTATAAGGTAATGTCCAGACACTGATGATTCGGCGATAAAAGTACATGGTGTCTGACTTCCAGGAATACACTATCAAGTGAGGGAAATTAGAGAATGAGAGAATATGTTGGGAATGAGAATGTGTGAATTCTACCTTACCTCTGTGAAAGCTTGAATTTACTCATCATTATATAGACTCTGCTGCCTAACACTTTTACCTAGGAAAAAATCCTGGGAATTAAGTACCCCGTCCCCTTTGGGAGTGGAGGTAGAGATCTTTGACCTTCCTCTTTTCAGTGGAGATGGTACTCACCTCTGCCTTCTTTCTCCCTAGCATTTTAGGACTTGTTTTTCATCTATAAACCAGATATTCCTAAGTGCCAAGGACTCTGACAGGCACTGGAGATACAACAGGAAAAGCTGGCCCTGTCCCCCAATGCATTTACACTCTGGCTAAGGAGAGAGAAATAAGTAAATAATTAGATTGTTTAGTAACACTTGTGGTGTTACCTGGTGCTCTGTTCTGTTTTAATCATCCCAGGCAAGAACTCTGTGCAGTAAGGATAGGTCATGGGAGCCATGTTTTGGGGGATAGAAAGAATGAACCACAGAGGAGTGGACCCCATGCACACACGTAGTAGGCACCTCAGGAAGTGCTGGATGCACGAAGGAGGCTGCAGAGCAGAGAAGGCCCCAGAGAGCCAAGGCCAGCATCTCTGGCCGGCATCTCCAGCCAGCTCAGCTGAAAGCAGCAGCTCACATGCTCCCTTATTACCAGCAGCATGCCCACTTCATCTTGAAACTCTTCTACCCATCCACCTCAGCTCCAGATGCAGATCCTAATGTCTCAGACAACATACTTGGCAGGTTCCAAGTTAACCCAGGTCAAGGATAATTCAAGAGCCACAGTCCAATGTTGTAGGAACTGTGTCTGCTGTATACATCAGGTACTACATGGTACCAGGCATGTAGGAAGTATTCCATAACTCTGTGACAGCTCTTGAGTAAACACATGCATTTTGCATAACTATACAGGCCAGAGTTGTCCTTTTGCAAGGAATTTGGTCATTGCTAGACTCATTTGATCCCAGGAGACATTCTAGTTCACTGTTTCCAGCCATGGATTTATTGCCTCTTTTGGCCTATTAGCTACCAACAGGATATAGACGCTGGGTTGTAGTAAGACCACACGTCTGTCTCAAGGCCAAGGAGGGCTCCACCATCATCCCCGAGTTGAAATCCAAGAGTACCCCTTTATGTTCAGCCCCCAGGGGAGAGATCAGTGTGGGCTGACTTAGCTGAGAAATCTTCCTGGCAAAGAAAAGGCAGGAAGAAGGATTTCCAGCAGCAGGTGGAGAGAGCAGAGAGTGGTGTGCAGTGACAGTGAGGGGCAGGGATGTAGAACGCATTCCCTGCAGTTGGGGAAGGAACTTCTTCAAAGGCTGTGCTCCCTCTTTAACGGGTCTAGGGGGGTTCTGTGTTGGCAGTGATCAACTTTTTCTAAAAGATCCAGCAGGGCTACCCCACATTTTGCTTAAAACTACAGCTGGTTTGTAATTTTGGCCTCAGATAGTAATTACAGCTGTCGGGGCTCCTTAGAGAGATAATTACGGAAAGAATTCAGCACATTCATTTTATCTACACACTTAACCATCAATTAAATCATTACCATCTAATCCTATTCCAGAGTCTAGAAATGTTCTATGAATATATAATTTTGAAGGCACTGAAGTTTGTTTTCAGATGGTTTTAAGTGAAAAATTGCCCAATTTCCATAGCCAGTGGAGGCTTTCCCTATGAAGGCAAAACTGAGTGTCTCTTGTCTTGTGGTTGCTGCCTCCCTGGAGGCCTATGTCACGTGAGGGACCCAGCAGGAAAGGATTGACAGGTGGAAGCCAGCACTTGCATTTTGATCTCCCATGGAGTTCGTAGTTTTCCAAAACAGGATTAGCACTGGGATTTAGAGGCCAGTGGCTGGGACAGACTGGAGGGTGTCTTATTTGCTAAGAAGCTTCCAGGAGGCTCTTCCCTTGCTGGGATTTTGCAAGGATCCTAGGCCACCATCCACCTTCCACGAACTCAAAGCCAGAGGTGGGCTCTTTTCACTTTGGGAATCTGGGAGAGAGTGTGGTATTTAAAAGCATGGGCTCTGGAGTCTGACCACTGGGTTTACATTTTGGCTGTGCCACTTCTAAGTTGTGCATCCTTGAGCAAGTTTCTAAATTTATCTAAACCTCAAATTATTCAACTCTTTAACAACACAATAATAGATCCTATCTAATAGAACTGTTGTGAGACTTAAATGAAAAAAAATGAAAGTAATGTTTTTAACACATTGTCTGACACTTAACAGATACTAGGTAAATTTTAATACTTGACATTATTTAACATATAAGTATGTACAGGAAAAGGAGAGAAGCAGAAGGGATAATTGGAGTGTCCAAAAATGTGCCTCCATGGTAATCAGGAGCCTCTGAAGGAATATGGGGCCGGGCAGGCTCTGTTGCTAGGCACCACACCTCAGGCTTCGCTGTCTGGCCTCAGACTCTACAGCTATTGCCCTCCTAGACCTTGATCACCCTTGAGGGTGACCCTCAGAAGCTCCTGACCACACCCTTGCTCTGCACCTTTCCCCTATCCCCTAGGATCTCCCGCCTGCAGTCCCTCACTGAACCCATTCTCCTGACCTCCAGGAGTCCCTGACCACAGCCCCACTCTGCACTCTCCTCCCTGATCCTCACCTGGCTCCAGCCTGATGCTTCTCCAGCAGCCTCGCTGCTGTGCCGGCTCCCTGAACAAGGCTGCTATCCTCCTATACCTGTCCTTTTCTGTCTCTCTGAGAAGCTTTCTCAGGCTGGCAGTGGGCAGAGTCATGCCCCAGGTTTCTGTCCTAACTCACTTTTTGGTTTAGGCAGGTTTTGGAGGGAGGGGGCTGACAACTCACAGACATGCCACCTGCTGCCAGAGAGACAATTCTTCTAATAGGCAAGGCTCTTGGGCTGAATCAGCTCTGCAGAATCTGTGTACCTAACACTGCCATTCCAGTGGCACTGTACCTGTGGGGCCTGGGGAAGTCTTTTCATAGGCTGACTCTTCCAGACTGCTATACCTGTCCTCCAGCCAGTTTTTGGGCCCAGTCCATCATGTCTTCCTGCCTGTAGCACATGGCTCCTTTGCTGAGGTAATTAGAAAGCCAACCTCTTGTACCTAGCACAGAACTAGCCACAGGGCTGGCATTTTCCTTGATACGAGCAGCCACTATGTGGGAGCTGCAAGCTGGAGCCAGCCCTGGGCAGAGTATCAAGTCCAGGTGCCAGAAGGGCACCCACTTGACCTTGTACCCAGCCTTGGGGGCTTCAGAAGAAATGAGAAGCTCCCAACAGGTAAGATCATAGAGCTCAACTGTCCAGTCTCTATGTTCAAGGATAATCGTGGTTATCATCAGAGAGACTATAAGGTGAATATTAGTTTTTAACTACCTCTAAGAATTGTAAGACTTAAACAAGTTAATAAATGCAGAACACTTACCAGACTGGCTAGTACTTGATGTATGCTCAGTGGATATTAGTTACCATTGTTGTCATTATTATTAGGTTTGTGTTTGTTTGTTTGTTTGTTTTTTGAGACAGAGTCTCAAGCTGTCACCCTGGGTAGAGTGCTGTGTCTTCACAGCTCACAGCAACCTCAAACTCTTGGGCTTAAGCAAGTCTCTTGCCTCAGCGTCCCAAGTAGCTGGGACTACAGGCACCTGCCACAATGCCCAGCTATTTTTTTGTTGTAGTTGTCATTGTCGTTTGGCCGGCCCTGGCTAGATTCAAACCCACCAGCTCCGGTGTGTGTTGCTGGCACCCTAGCCACTTGAGCTACAGGTGCCGAGCCTGTTGTCATTATTATTAAAGGAGAAACCAAGCTTCATAAGGCCTTCCGAGACAACCAGAAAAACTGGTTGTCCTGCTTAGGGAACTCCAGGAGGGCTTACTCTTGGGCTGGTCCTCCTATCTAGTGATCTTTAGACCCAGTGACATCGTGACAACTTCCTGATCCTTAATTTAAGTATTTGTTACCACAGGTGCCACAGGGTGATCCGTTAAAAGCCTAGATTCAATGAAGGATCTAGGACAGGATGGAGGGATTGGTGTGCTCCCACTGTATGGGCACAATGTAGGGGTATATGTCACACACCTTTTGACTGCAGAACACAACTATAAGATGGACTCTACCTAACAAATTTGAATATTGTGACCTGGTTGGTTGTACCCTCACATTAATCTGAAATTGAAAAAAAAAAAAAAAAGCCTGGATCCTGGCACTGCCCCCCACCATCCTCCCAGTCCCTCTGCATTGACTCCCTCAAAGGGAAGCAGAAGGGAGTACCACACGCTTCTCCAGAGGTGAAGACTAGTACCCTCATCCCTCCTTCTGCCCTATCTTTCTGTCTGTGAGCCTACCTGGACTGGGAAGCCCCCCAGGCTTCTTTCAATGACTCCTGAATAGTGAAATGATGTCCATCCAGTGCGCAGTAAGGACCCAGTCCTTGAGGGGGGTTCAGAGAGAAGTATGGGGCACACCATCACCACCTGGAGTGTCCATGGTGGGGCTCAGGGATGCACATCCGGGTGCCCTTTTGCTTCAGCATTTGGAATTTGGCAACATAGAAGTATGTGTGAGTCTGCAGAGTGGGTGAGGTCACTGGTCAACAGGCCACTAAGGCTTTCCAGCGTTCGGGACCAGAGCCCCTCTGAGTGGGAGGCAGATGCTGCCAGCTCCCAGTGCCAGAGTAATACACCCTGCCCCACCCTGGCACCTCACCCCAGTTCTCTGTCTTTCCTTCCAGTCTTCCCCTGCCTCCTTTTATAGGAGAGATCCCAAATTCCTTAGAGCACTCATAGACCCCATCACAACCTGTTCCCTCCCTGTCTGGAGGCAGAGCCCCTCACTCCCTCTGAACATTCCATGCTGCAGCCACACCACAGCTGCTCCTTCTAGGACCCTGGCTACACTGTGCTCTGGGATGTCACTTTGCCTTTGCACTCACTGTTTCCTCTGCCTGGGATATGCCCTCAGAGTCGCCCTGCAAACGTTGACTTGTTTAAGACTCAGAAGGAGCATAACCTCTTCTCTGTGTGCATCTTTGTCATAGCTCTCATCTTGCCATATTTTTTTATTTGTTTTCGTGAATAGCCTGTGAGTTCCCTGAGGGCGGGGATTGTATCTCATTCATCTCTGAATGCCTAGACCCTTGTATAGGCCTCAACACATGATCACATGCCCAGTGTTGGCTGAAGGAGAGAAGGAAAGAAAGAGGGAGGGCCCAGCTTCCCACGTGCTCAGCATGAGTGCAGGAGCCTCCTTCCTGACTCACAGATCAGGAGTTCTTCACTGACAATCATTGTACGGCTTTGGAAGATCGCATGCTTAAACTTCTACACTCCAAAAAGCTGAATGGAGAAAGCCCTCACTGATAACACTCCATGCTTTCCCTAATAGTATAAGCTTTCCACCTTCCTAGAGGAGCTGTAAGAAATACCTTGATGGTCACAAAGAAAGAAATACTGCTGGGCTTGGGTCCCCTGAACTTTGGCATATTTTACCCTTGAAGACAATCTAGTGCCTTTGTGAAACCAGGAAGTGAGAAATGGGGAGGCAGCAGGAACTGAGCACAGAGGGTGAAGGCCAGGCCTCTGAAGGTCTTCAAAGCCACCTGCTCCTGTGGGGAATGTGTTCTGAAAGCAGCCTTTACCAGGTGAGGGCACCGTGCCAAGCACAGGGACCTGGCTGAGGCAAACATCGTGGCCTTCGACGTCTCCTCTAAATGAGCAGAGTGTACAGACTTCACACGGATCTTAGGGCTCCGAATCCCTGCTGTCACTTGCCTCACAGAAGGACAGGGTAACAGCACACACCTCCTGCTCCAAAGAACACATCTGCCATGGGTGTGCTGCTTCGACAAGATGACCGTGCTTTATTAATTGCAATTTCCTGCTGTGATTATCCACTTTAATCTATGCCAAAAATGGCAACTGTATCCACTATGTCTCTCCAATGTTGTGTTGTGTATTTAGTGAGTTTAGTGAGTTTTCCAAACTCATTAAAATAGTTTGATAAATTGGAAAAACGTCCTTTACTAGAGAGCACAAAGAATTGTCTCAAAATAACTCACTTTTTATATAATGCCCTCAAACACGCTACGTTAGCGGGCACAGCGGGTTAGAGGCTGGCCTCTGCAGCTTCTCTGAGCACTTGAGCCCCTTCCATAATGCTTGGCTGTGGCTCTGCGGTGGATGAACCAACACTAAGGAGGAGGCAGCTGCCACATCCGTGTCACTTGGTGTGGGGCAGTGGCATGGGTGGGATGGAAAGGACATCCTGGAGCAGGTGGGCCTTGGTCTTCCTAAACTGAGGCAGATGGGGGGTGGATAGGAGCAGGGCAGGAGGGTATACTGGGGCTTTCATAAGAAGGTGGAGGAGCCAGAGAGACAACCACACCTCCCTGAGATGCTTGGAACATGAGGGATTAAATGGCCTTCTTTTGAGAAGGCTACAGAGAGAGGAATCAGGATTCAGTTAAAGTGAGGAAGTGAGTGGGTTTTAGTGAAGGACTAAAGATGTGGGGGAGTTTGATGGTGGCAGAGTGAGAGTGCTAAAGAGGGGCTAGAGAAGTGTGGGGGGGGCTGTCTGGGAGAAAGGGCAGCATGGGGAGGCTGGGATGGCAGGAAGGAGAGGAGCAGCGACTGCCCTGGACAAGGGCACAGAAAGCAAAGTCTGGCAGGTTTTAGTCTCAGGGGGCAACGTCTGCCTTACCCGAAGGAGGTGGGGTGATCAGGCTGTCTTAGGGTGAGAAGATAAAGCCACACCCATCCCCAAACCAGCTATTCCCCAGAGTTGTCTCACAGAGGATCTGAGCCATTCATTTGTAGGTCACACAGCCTTAGGTCCGCCGTGCCCTGCTCTTCTGACTCCTTTACACCTTACCTGCATGCCTGACCATCCCCACCTCCCCTCCAACCTGTCGGCCCCTGTCCTGATGAGCGGGCATGCCTTGCCTGTTAATGACAACACAGTGTAGCTTTCCTGCTCTTTCCAGGGCACTGTGCCGAGTGCTGTACCTGCCTCATCTAATTTACCCCTCACCCTGTGATGTAAACAGTACGCCTTCCCCAGATAAAAAGAGCTGAGGTTTAACTGACTCACCTGGCAGCAGGGGGAGGCATCATTTGTTCACTGTTATGTGACCCCTACACCCCCTTGTCAGGGTCAGGCACTCCAGCGACCTGGACTTGGCCCTGTGACTTGAGCGAAGGTGGGATGACAACATCCCAGTTCCAAGTGAGCAATTTAAGAAGCATCACATGTTTCTACTCATCCCCTTGAGCTTTTGGCATCTGTCTTGGAATAACATGCCCTAGAAATCAGGCTTCTTTAGCCTGGTCCTAGAATCAGAATACACAGAAGCAAACCTCTCCCTGTCTGGCAGAGCTACAGCCAACCCACAGCCAAAACAAGTGCAAGAAATTAGCATTCATTGTTGTAAGCAGCAGTTCCCAAACTTTTTGGCACTGGGAACCAGTTTTATGGCAGTTTTTTCACAGACTGGGTAGGCATGGTTTGGGGATGATACAAGCACATTATATCTCCACCTCAGATCATTAGGCATTAGATTCTCATAAGGAGCACTCAGCCTAGATCCCTCACATGTGCAAATTACAGGAGGGTTCACTATGAAACTTCACTAGCTGGTCCATCATTCACCTCTTGCTATCCAGCCTGGTTCCTAACAGGTCCACAGCCCAGGTCTTAGTTGCTAACATTTGGAGTAAGCAACTAAGATTTGGAGGATGTTTGTTGTTGTAGCAAAAGCTGACTAATACAGATTAAAGCTGAGCTGTTTCTGATTGCATACAGTGCTTTTCAACTCAGCGTTAATTCACCCTAGTGCTTCTTGGACATAGTTACCAAGCTTATTCAAATTGGATTCAGAGTTGGACTTCTCTCCATCCCCTTAAGAAAGGTTTTTTTCTTTTCATCAAGATGAATCTCACAACCTATTTGTGTCCCACTTGAACTTCTCTTTTTTCTTTCCCTGCTCTTTCCCTAGAAAAAAAATTTGCACATGTTTACATATCTCAGCAAACCTCTCGAGTCCACATCTCTGTGGGTCAGGCAGCTTTGAAGAAAGCACAGCTTCTTCCAGCCAGTTTCAGACATGGTCAGTTTAGACATCACACCTATGCTGGTTCTAAAAGATTTTTTTCTCTCTATTGCCCTGGAGTTTCACAAAGACCACACTGCCAAACAAGCCAAATTTACAGCGGAGTCCTTTTATTGAAGAGCCAACTGGTGACTGCCTCAATGTCCCAACATGGGGTTTCTGAGAACAGCCCTGAGTGCTTAGGGAGTCAGGTTTTTAAGGCTTGGTCTGCACCCTGTTGGCACACAGGCTGTCCAGGTGCATTTGGGGCTGGGGGGTGGACAGCAAGTAAGCATTATACAGAAGCAGAATTTTGTGGTCAGTTAGTCATACGTCATACATTCTTTGCTTTAATATTTTCTCATACATTTTAGTTCCAGTACTTTTCCTCCATACATCTTTGTCTCAGTATTTTCTCCACCTGGCACTGTTTAAAAGTCAGTCTGGGGATAGTCAGTTCGTTCCCAGGCCCAGGAGTTAGTCAAGCAAGAAGCTAGTGAGTACTCTCCCATTTATCTAGGGAGTGAACCAGACTAACTCCATTTTGTTGAGGGCTTGCAGCCTAAGAATTTGTCAGGAGTTAACTGGTATTTTTCTACTTTAGCCTAGACCTAACACCTCCTGAGCTGTTGTTATTCAGCTCACTTAACAATGTAAAATGAAAACAGTGCCTTAGAATTTTCAAGAAAGTTCTTTTGTTTCTATCCTCCTGGCATCGATTCACCATCTTATGACTTCACATTCCCAAATGATTTGTAACGGGTTTTTTGCTAATTTACTTTCAGTTGTTTTGCTTCTTCCATTTCTTCCCCCACCTAATCATCTGCTTCAATAAAACCATAATTTGCAAGAGCAGTAGGACCCCGCAGTGAATATGCAGTAAAATTGATTAACAGAAAGACCTTTGTTTTTAAAACCCTAAAAGCTAATGGAACACTCTTTTTTTTTTATTTTAGAAGTCATGCTATGTTCTTTAAGTTTTATCCACAATGTTTTTAAACGTTGTATTTTGCTAATACTAAACTTTGTATTTGCAAAGATAGGATTCCTCCAAAGTAGAGAACATGATTTTCCCTAGTTATTTTTAGCTTGACAAACCTGAAGTAAAAATTTATGATTTTGCTTATGCAGCATTCCTCTGTTCTCTTCTGATAAAAGAATCTCATTTTCTTGAGCACTCACCCCCTGCCCTTGCCTGTGTGATTGGGGGAAAGTGACCATACTCGTAGCTCCAGGAGAGTCTTTGTGCCCCCACCCCAGTCTTAAATTCAATCAGCACATTCAGGGATTGGCTCAGAGTGGGCATATGACCCAATTTAGGCCCAGGAGTTTTGTCTACAGCTATCAGAAAGAATTGGACCTTTCCACTGGACTTGGAGCTATGAGGATACAAATATGGAGATGCTATCCTGCTATCAAACCAATAAAAGACACCCAGAAGGGAGTGAAACAAAAGAAAGCAGACTTGAGAGGTATGGAAAGTGATAATGATCTTCTGGATCCAACCGTACCTGAAGTTGTCTCTTACAGGATATTTACAGGTACCCCATGACCAAAACCAACAAATCTGACTCCACTTCTGGTCAGAATTACAATTCTGGAGGAAGATAGAGCTAGAAAATTGTTCTGCACACACAAAAGCATAGAAAAGATATACAAAATGTCCAGTCTTAATTTTAAAATGTGAATGAGTAATCAAGGATCGCAAAATAAAAAAGAACCAACAGTATTGCAGATTAAAAAAACACATGCATACACATTCAGGAAATAAACTGTAATAAAAAAAAAAATCTAAGTCAAATGTGAAATTAATCAGAATGTATAATGATTTTTAAGCAATTAATATCTAGAAAATCTACACATAATCAGTGCTGCACACTGGCCTCAAGATGTAAGATAAGAGTATCCTGACTTACAGAAGCAGACCATGGCCCCTGGTATCAGCAGGGCCAACACCCAGGCATGCTGTGGGCTGCCAACCCTCAGAATTGAAGGTGTTTTGCTTCTGATCCTGTTATTTCAGTTCTGCTCACACAAAAGAGCTACCCTCTGGCTCTTTCCACTGCTTTTCTCCTATTGGGGTACAGATACTGAGGTTGGGCCAATCTCAAAGGCAATCTTCTCCCATCCCCTTGTGCAGTGTCTCTAGAGGTTGTTAAGAGGAATTCTAATTGTTGGGAAAGTTTGGCTTCTATAGAGTCAAAATTATGTCATTGGCCCTCCCTCACAGACCCAGATAGTCTGACCTGTCAGCCCCTCTGCTAGGAAGCCTCCCCAGCCACACATGGCCCTCTGAACCCCATATGTAGTATGCAGAACAATGGCTCCCCAAAGAAGTTCATGTCCTAATTCCTGGAGCCCTTAGGTTACATGGCAAGGGGGAATCAAGGTTACCAATCAGCTGACTTTAAAATAGAGAGATTAGCCCTGGGGGCCCAATGTGATCACAACAGCTTTTTTGTTTTTTTAATGTATTTTATTTATTTATTTATTTTATTGTTAAATCATAGCTGTGTACATTGGTGCAATCAAGGAGTACAATGTGCTGGTTTCATATACAATCTGAAATAATCTCATCAAACGGTTCAATGTAGCCTTCATGGCATTTTCTTAGTTATTGTATGTGGACATTTGTATTCTGCATTTAGTGAGTTTCACCTGTACCCATTCTAAGATGCACCGTGGGTGTGGCCCCACCTATCACCTTCCCTCCACCCTAATCTCCCCCCTCCCTTCCCCTCGTTGGCCCTTTCACAACAGCTCTTTAAAGTGGAAGAGGAGGCAGAAGCTCAGAGGGAGGAGATATGAGAAGGACTTGCAGGCAGGTGGCCCTGAGTCGAGGCATACAGGCAACTGGTCTACAGAATTGCAAAATAAATAGATCTGCCTTTTTGAAGCCACTGTGTAGTCATTTGTTACAGCAGCAACAGGAAACGAATACATTCACACAGAGAAAACCACACCAGGGGCCAAAATGGCCTGGTTCCCAAGCCCTCTGATGAGCCCTTGAAACTTTTTAGCCTCTATTTCCCGGTCCATCAAAACAGAACAGTAGCACAGCCTCACAGGTTTGTGCGGGGTTGAGGATGGCTGACTACAGGGCAGACCCTGTGACTCTGATCACATGTGTGGTGGCACAATAATTTTGTTTGAAAACAAGTGTTGATGTCTTCCCAGGTCTTCTCCAGATTAAAAATCCCAGCTCCCCCCCAAAAATGATGTCATTGGGGTTTCCACATGGTGGTCCTGGTCTGTCCATTGTCACAGCTCTGAACACCTCCCTCCCAGGGTGCTTTCTTTATTCTTTATTGCTTATCTTACCCTCAATCCTTTCATAGAGGGCTGATCCCTAGAGCAGAGCATAGACCTATCCAGTAGAGGTGATGAAACCAGATGCCCAGAGGGATTTGAATAGAACAATGATCACACCCTGAGTCAAATAGGATGCTTTGTGTTTTTAAGAACAGAAAATCCAATTCAAACTTTTTTTTTTTTCCGACAGTACCTGAAATTTTTTTATTTTTATTTTTTATTAAGTCTTTTGTATATAGATCATAAATACATTTATGCCCATTTCATTGTGTTGATTATTTGTACAGATTGGAATGCTTACATCATACTAATCAGCATAGCTTTCATCTCATTTACCCAATTATAGCATTAGGACATTTGTGTTCTACACATG
>CAUYPK010001631.1:0-34356 GCA_963574355.1 Loris lydekkerianus | reverse complement strand
GCCCTCCATAGCACCAATGATGGGTAAGATTCCCCAAACTGGGACAATGTAGGACAGGACATGGAGAGGCTGCACGGTGGATTACATTCATGGTACCCAAAGATGGGTAAGATCACTCTGCATTCAGTCAACCTAAGACAGGGACCAAACCATTGATGTTTGTATCCCCATGACGGGTAAGACTGAAACTGCAAGAGCAGCAACCTAAGACAGGGGCTATGTTTTTCCACCATACAAAAAACAAAAGAGGGAATTGTTGGGCCCTGCCATGTGCCTGAGGCCTAGTGCAACTTCCCGAGCCTGACTAGAAGTAGATCCATCGAGCTACTTCCGCGTAGCAACAACTCAGCAAGGCCGGGCCTGAAACTGCCTCTACCTAGATACAGCCAATGTGGTACCATGCCACTGGCCCGACCCTGTCACGCACCTCTTCCCCCGCCTTCTTCCCCGCCCTTTCTCCACAATAAATAAATAAATAAATAAATAAATAAATAAAAATAAAGATTACGTGCAGACATACAGCACAATTCTTATACAAATATCCTCACATATTGTCAAGTTAGTTTCCATACATGCATATCTCCTGATGTTTTTATTTATCTTTTAAGGCACTGTTTTTTCAAGTGAGCTATTTCACTAGTTCGGCTTGTTAAAAATGCACATGATTGTATTCTCCAAACAGAGATTCTGACTTAACAAGGCCTGGGGTGTGGCTCAGATATCTCTTGGTAATTCCCTTTGTGATAGCAATGTGCCCTAAAGTACTAAACCATTGCCCTCACTTTATCTACAGACCTTCTTCCCACATTTGTTAGTTAACAACTTTCCTCTGGATGTGAGACTTTCCTCCTTAGAATGAATATTACTTTCTCTTGATACCTCTCTTGGGAAGTCTAATTTTCTTATTCTTTGTTTTTATTTTAAGTCTACCTTAGACTGTCAATTCCAATTTTTTGAAACCTTTTGAACAAGATTTTTCTTTTAAGTTCTGGTATTTTTTCTCCATAAATATAACCAATTCATATATCAGTTTCTTAGAAATAACTGACCGTATCAACAAGGCTCTGGCTATTTGAAAGTATAAAGCCTGTGACTTTATTGAACTTACGGTCTAGAGAGGAGACAGGAAAGGCAAATAACAAAAAAAAAACACATACTGGAACAATTTAATAATAATATAAAGATATGCAAATAATTAGGACACTTGCTTCTTAGCAATAGACCACATGGACTGGTGCCATTCCTGCCTGATTTTAGAGTTGATGCTGGGGTCATGGCCAATGAGCATATCTTTCTACACATTCCCAACAAAATTGTAGAGGCAGATGATAGGAGGCTTTGTCAAGCCTTGAGGCTTAGGTTCAATGATACCCACAAGAAATAACTGCATTTTTAACAGTTGAAACTCCTTTTCTTTGGAAATCTTATTTTACCAAAAATAATATAATTGAATGAATTGATAAATGAAGACTTAAGGGAAAATTGTGCACATATTTTCATAACACATTAACTCTCAATAAATGTTTAGAGTTTCTGAATATTTTTCTTGTTATTTATTATAGATTTTTAGCAATGTGTGTTGGGCTGTTATCAAAAACCTGCACCAGAGATTCAGACTTTCTGGGATTGAGTTTGGGTTGGACCATTTACCGGTGATATAGCGTGAGATTAATTCCTTCTCACTGGACTAGAGTCCTTTTCTATATTACAGGGACATTAATTATTATAATATCTATTTTGTGGATTGAGTATGTGTGGAAAATAGATAAACCATGGGAGAGTGTTTGAACAGTGTCTGGTATAAAGGACAAGTTAAAAAATAGTAGAAGTATCTCCATAATAATAAACATGTCTTCCCTAATGTTTATTTTTATTCATATTATAATAATATCATATGTAAAAGATATCCACCCTTGGATATCTTCAAGATACAATTCTTAAATATTACCCTTAAGTTTGTCAGTATAATTTATAGAGTGTATATTAAAATAAACTTATAAAGACGAATAACAGGACAACTAAATAAGAAGTGGAAGAAAAAAATTCATTAATTAGACATATCTATTTAGCAACATAATTTTATATGTGGACATATTGTAATAAGTCAAATATATATGTGGAGGGCCTGCAGTCTGGCATTCTTTCAAGCCTCCAGACTTTGTGCAACCAGCTTGCACAAAAAAGGGCCTTGATACAAAAATGAGACAAGCTATTCTTGTAGGAACATCCTATTTCTCAAGAGTACATCTGGCCTGAAACATTTTGTGGTCTGGCCTTTGTATATCCCCCACACCCGCCGCTTTAACTTCCTTGTTACATGACTTTATAATACAGCTTGATAAGTGAGACTTGATCAGACACCTGTCTTTTCTCCATTCTTCATGCCCCTTGCCCCTTCCCATTCTCACCCCTTCCTCCAGGTATCCCTGATCGACTGACCTGCGGGACGGGTCATATATACATGTACATGTAGTTTATAAATGTGTATGTAGTATATTCATACATATATCTCTATATATTTCTGGGTTTATAACACTTATATTGATTTATCACTTTTTAAATAAGCTTACATATTGAAAATATCAATGAGAGCACTTTTTACTTCCTAAATTAAAGCACTTATTTTAAAACATCTTTCTAAAGCAATAACAATTTTAATTCATATTATTTTATAAAATATTTAAAAAGTTGATGAAATAAGAATCTACATTTAATAAAATTTTGTATAGCTTCCTTGATAAGAAACACTGAATTATTTCTCAGACTTGGCAAGTTATAATGTTGAATGTTATTAAAGTTTAGAAATTTTTCAAAAGAACAAAGGTACAAAGGAACTCTGCAGAAATTCATAATGTGTGATAATGTTTTATTTTTTTCTTTACATAAAATGTGTTACCTACATTGTAATAGGCAATATGCTTTTTACTTATGATACATTGTGATACCTGTGTTCTTTGCTCTCTAAAAGGTTATAATCTACTGGTAGATATTTATAAGTTAGTTAGCAATTATAATATTGTACAATACTTATCTTAAAGGTATGGTTCCATTATATCCAAGGGGCAAGATTTTTCAATTATTCATCTAAGTTTAACGACAGTATAACAAGTGTTGCTACTGTAATACTAAAGGAAAACACCTTGGCCAGACTCAGGAATTCGAGGCCATCTTACAGTATTAATGTAAGGTCTACATTAGAGGTATGGAGTGGTCTGAAAGCTGACTTTATGAAATAAATGTAATGCATTTTTTACTAAAGTAACTCCAACTTAATCTTAGCTATAAGTAAAGGATTAGCAGAGTGAGAAGAACAGAGAATATAATAAATTTCCAACATTTAATGATCATTCTTTCCTTGTTAAGGAAGCAGAACATGGGGAGGAAATAAACGCTTGATAAAAGTGATTTTTCTCTATTTCCCCTTAAGTTAAATTGAAGAAATAAAAAATAATAAAGTTGGAGGTAATTATTGTTTAAGTAAGCACAATTTTCATCCAAAAGGAGTTAATGTCCAGAATAGTCATAGTTTAGCTTATCAATATTATGCACATTCATTGTGCTATTTTTCTTTCTATATTTGTCTTAGAAAGCCACTTAAAAATGATCTTATTTTCTGTCTTCCCATTAGTTTTTTTAAAAAATTCACCCTGTCTATGAAACTAGCAACAGTTTTACTTCCCACAAAAGAGGAATGCATATGTACGAGTGTGAGACCCATGGTGTTTTCTAATTTTAAACTTTGTACTTACTATATATTCTTGAATTTCAAAAGGTAAAATTTAGCCAGTAGAAGTATTATATTTGCTGTTCACAAATAATCATAATAACAAAAATGTAAATTGTATTTCTTTATAAATAGATACTCGTCCCAGTACTATACCTGACTTTCTAAACTAGAAATTTCAGTTTGGTTTTAAAGTCTTCAGTGAAATTGCACAGATTCACGGCATAAGAACAAGCAAATATCATAATTTCTGCTACATAATTTTGATACAAAATTATTTACAAATTCTTACTAATTTAATCTTAAATAGAAGATAATAATTTACTTTTAATACTTTAGAATGTATAATAGACATTTCTTCTCTTCCTTGTTTTCTAATTAATTCATGGTTATTTTAATTTTCATTAATAGTTTATAAGATAAAGACAACAGCACATAATTCCCAGGGTCTTAGTGATAAGTAAAGGGAATAACATAGATGAAGCACCTAACTAGATATTGGAGTTTATTCAATAAGTGTTACATTATTAGTTTGTACTTTAATTGTTTTTCTTTTTCTTTTCTTTTTTTTTTTTTAGACAGAGCCTCAAACTGTCGCCCTGGGTAGGGTGCAGTGGCATCACAGCTCACAGCAATCTCCAACTTCTGGGCTCAAGTGATTCTCCTGCCTCCACGGCCCAAGTAGCTGGGACTACAGGTGCATGCCACAACGCCTGGCTATTTTTTGGTTGCAGCCGTCATTGTTGTTTGGCAGGCCTGGGCTAGATTTGAACTCGCCAGCTCAGGTGTATGTGGCTGGTGCCTTAGATGTATGTGACTGGACAGGCTCCCAGTCAGTCCTTTAATTGTTTTTCAAGAGAAAATTTTTACATTAAATATGTATTCAGTATATAGAATTTTTAGGAAAGTCAGTAATGTGTAGTTTCATAATGATGTATCACATTATTTGATTTTTAGGAATAATTTAATTTCTGATGACCTGATAATTATGCTTTTAAAATGCCTTCTTCTCCCATGTACCACTAAAGAATTTTCCATCACATGATGCAAAATAAAAAGAATTGCAGTGATGTGGCAAATATACAAGGTACTTTATATGTGGGTGGCTTTAAGGGAAAAAATATTAACAAAGTACTTTAAATCATTCTAGATTTGACATATTTTTAAATGGCTTGAAATTTAAAAATACTATTTGTGGTGATTGCTAGCATAGGAAATACAAAAGTAAGCTTGCATCCATGGAATTTGATATGCCAGGTAGATGGAAGTTATTAAAGTTATCACCATGACAAAATGCAAATAATTTTTGTGAAGAATTTTTAAGAAAGACAAAAAAATATTTAGCATGCAATGTACTAGTTGTATCAAAGGATATTCACAAAAGAAGATTCACACTATTATCTGTCATTTATTTTCATGCTGGAATTTAGAATTTCTTAAAGAAATTCTATAAGCACAAACAGGATATAATTGTTCTTACACACCTTACTTCTGTTTAAAAAGAAAATATATTTTTAGAAAGTAGTATGTGTACAGTACAGAATCATTTGGAGGAAATGTAAATAAACTTTTATGTCACTTCTGGGTATCCAATTCAAAGTACACTATTAATATTTACAGTTAGATAGACAAATATTTATCACAGGTCTACTATGTTCAATGCATTGTGTCTGGGTTTGAATTATGACGTCTGTCACTGATGACACAATTTCCATCACACATACCTATTGAAATAATGACTAATGTAGAACATGCTTGCTACATTATAGGTTCTTTATTAAATGCTTTAACTTCATGTTCACTTAATTTTTCAACCCCCTAGTAAATAGTTATCGTGCTTCTAATTGTACAAACATGAGGGAATTAAGAACTTGCAAAGGTCTCAACTAACTGAACCTAAACCTGTGTTACTTTATCCTAAAGGCAGCTCTGAATTACTATATTATCTATCTTACCTCAAAGATATACTCCTACATGAATGGTAGGTCACTGAAGAGATTAAGAAGGAAATTAAAAATTTTCTAAAAACCTAAGAAATGAAAACATGGCATATCAAAATCTATAGGAAATGGCAAAAGCAGTAATAAGAGGAATATTTATAGCAATAAGTATCTATATTCAAAAAATAAAGAGACTTCAAATAAACAACCTAACAATACAGCTCAAAAAACTGGACAAAGAAGAGGAAACCAAATCAAAACTTAGTAAAAAAAAAAAAAAAAAAAAAAAAAAAAAAAAAAAAAAAAAGAAAAAAAAAAGAAAAGAAAAGAAAAAAGAAAGAAAGAAAGAAAGAAAAGAAAAAAAAAAGGAAGAAAGAAAAGGAAAAGCAAGAAAGAAAAACAAATAATTAGGGTCAGAGTAATGGAACTGAAACAAAAATAGAAGAGAGAGAGAAAGGAAGGAAGGAGGAGAAGAAGGGAGATGAAGGAAAGAAGGAAGAAAGGAAAGAAAGAAATAAGGAAAGAAAAGAGACCAATGGGGGGGGAAATTGGTTCTTGGAAAAGGCACAAAAAATTGACAAGTCTTTCACCAGATTGACTAAGACTAAAACAGGGAAAAAACCAAACAAGTAAAGTAAGAGAAAAAATGGAAAAGGAGAGCTTACAACTGTTACTGAAGAAATTCAAAGGCACTTTAGACACTATGATGAGCAACTATATGCCAATAAATTGGAAAACCCAGAAGATATGGATAAATTCCTAGACACATGCAGCCTACCAAGATTGAACCAGTAAAAAATTTAAAAACTGATAAACCAACAACAAGTAACAAGATAGAAGCAGTAATAAAACATTGTCCATCAAAAAAAAAGTCTAGGACTGGATGGCTACATTGCTGAATTCTATCAATTATTCAAATAAGAGCCCATACCAATTCTAACTATTACAAAAAATAGAAGAGAAGATAATACTCCCAAGTTCATTCTACCAGAGAAGATAATAGTCCCAAGTTCATTCTACCAGGCCTCTATCACCCTGATACCAAAACCAGATAATGACACAATACAAAATGAAAACTATAGGCCAATATCTCTGGATGGATGATAAAATTCCTCAGCAAAATACTAGTGAACAAAATTCAACCACACATTAAAGTTTATCATCATAATTAAGTAGGATTCATCCAAGGAATGGAAAGATGGGTTGACATATGCAAGTCAATCAATGTGATACAACATATTAACACAATGAAGAACTAAAGTATATGATTGAACAAATTGATGCTGAAAAAACATTTGATAAAATTTAACATCACTTCATGTTAAAAAGGACCTTCCCCCCCAACCCCAAAATGGGTATAGAATAACCTTCCTTTAACATGATAGAAGCCATGTGTGATAGAGCCACAGCTAACTATCATACTGAACAGGGGAAAACTGAAAACCTTTCCTCCTAAATCTGGAACAAGGCAAGGATGTCACTGTCAACAAAGTATTGCAAGTTCTAGCCAGATTAACCACACAAGAGAAAGAGATAAAGGGCACTCAAATTGAAAAGGAAGAAATTAAATGATCTTGTCTGCAGACGATAGGAATTTAGGTCAAGAGAAATCTAAAAACTCCACCCCAAAACTATGAGAACTGATTAACAAATTCAATAATGGTGCAAGATGCAAAATCAGTGTTAAAAATCAGTATAATTTCCATATATCATCAATAGATAAATTGAAGAATACACCAGAAAAGTAACCCCATTGACAATATCTAAAAATAAAATAAAATCCCAAGGAATAAACTTAACCAAAGAAATGAAAGATCTCTAGAAAGAAAGCTATAAAACATTGGATGAAAGATATTGAAGAGGACACAAGAAATGAAAAGACATTCCAACTCATGGGTTGGAAGAATGAATATTATTAAAGTATCTATACAACACAAAGAAATCAACAGCTTTAGTATAATTTCCACCAAAGTACCAATCGCCTTCTTTACACAATTAGAAAAAATAATTCTACAATTTATAAGGAACCACAAAAGACCCAGAATAGCCAAAGCCAGCCTGAGCAAAAAGAATAAAACTGGAGGAATCACATTACCCAACTTCAAATTATACACCAGAGCTGTAATAACCAAACCAGCACAACACAGGCATAAAAACAGACACGTAGAGCAACATAACAAAATAGCAAACCCAGAAATAAATCCACACATTTGCTCTTTGACAAAGTTACAAAGAATATACAATAGAGAAAGGACAATATCTTCAATAAATGGTGCTGAAATTACTAAATTCTGAAATTTCTAAACATTGTAAAAATGCTGTAGGACACTAGTCTGGGCAAGAATTTCTTGATAATGCCCCCAAAACACAGGCAACCAAAGCAAAATTGGACAAATGGAATCACATCAAGTTAAAAGTTTCTGCACAACAAAGGAAAACAATCAACAAAGTGAGGAGACAGCCCACAGAATCAGAGAAAATACTCAGACAAGGGATTAATAACTAGAATACATAAGGAGCACCAACAACCCAATAGAGAAACAAACAGTCATATTAAAAAATGAGCAGAGGATCTGAATAGACATTTATAAAAAAATACAAATTATCAACAAGTATATGAAAAAACACTGAATGACCTTTGTCATCAGAGAAATGCAAGTCAAAACTACAATGAGATATCATCTTACCTCAATTAAAATGGCTTTTATCAAAAAAACAAGCAATAGCAAATACTGGTGAGGATTGGAGAAATGGGAACCCTTGTACACTGTTATGAAGAATATAAAGTAGTGAAACCCCAAAAGAGAACAGTATAGAGGTTTCTCAAAAAAAATAGAAATAGAACTATCATGTGACATAGCAATCCCACGGCTGGGCATATATTTAAGGAGGCAGACTCAGAATGTCAAAAATATGCATGCATTTCCATGTTTATTGCAACATTACTCACAGAAACCAAGATATGAAATCAATTTACATGTCCATCAGTGGATGAATGGATAAAGCAGTGTGGTGCATACACACAGTGGAATATTATACAGCCATAAAAACAAATGAAATTCTGTTTTTTCAACAACATGGATGGGACTGGAGAACATAATGTTAAGTGAAATAAGCCAAGCAAAGAGAAACAAATATCACATGTTCTCACTCATAGGTGGAAGCTAAACGTTAAAACAATCTCACGGAAACAGAAGTAGAATAATAATTAACAGAGGCAAGGAAGGTAGAAGGGAGGAGGGGATAAGTGCAGACTGTCAGTGGGTGCAAAAATATAGTTGGATAGTCAGATAGAATGAACAATATTTGACAGCACAATGGTGACTATAATCAATGATAAGTTGGGGTATTCTTTATAATAACTAGAAGAATAGAATCAGAATATCCCTAACACAAAGAAGTACTAAATACCTGAAGTGATGGACACACTAATTACCCAGATTTGATTAATACACATCGTATGCCTGTGTCAAGATATCATGGGTATCCTACTAATATGTAATAATTTAAAATATAAAATAAATTGAGGATTTTACACGCTATTTTTTTATGCCAAGTAATTGAACAGGTCTCACGTATTAGATTGATATAGGCTATTTATAGCTTTAAGGTTCTCTCAACAAAGTGTCAAGTATAAAAAAAGATACTGAAATATTGTGTGAGTGAAATTTATTAGGTAAATTTGCAACTGCACACAAAGAAAAAGTAGAGATTGATTTATATCAGTAAGTGATTAAAACTGAAGTATTATCACTTCAGATATCTAGACAGTTACAATTTGATTTATTATACAACTAGATGAAATATCTTATATTTAAAAGTTTATAGAGCTTCTGGAATACAATAGATATCTGACATGCAGAATTTATTCTGTTCATGACAGGAATCAGAAAAGCTCATTATAGGCAGATTGCCTCATTATTGGTAATCAAATACAGTAGATTAACAACATTTGTAGTGAATTCAGTAAGAAAACCTGCTGCGGTTAGGATAGCCATATTCATATAGAAAATGAGGTGTATACTGAAATCTTACCAGCAGAAGACATAATGATAGATAAAAAAGAAGTGCAGGTTAAGTTATCTTTGATATATTCAAAGATATATATCATATATATACCTGTACAAACGTACTGAACTACAGCTTGTTTCCGCCCCCCCCCCCCCAACCCCGCCACAATACATTAACACTGACAAAAATTAGAGACACCTGACCTGGGAAGTGACACCAATTTCTTACCACATTACATATACCACACACTTCGATAGGATCTGTAGATTATTTTCATCATAGAATGCTTCTTATAAGTGTGAGCTGAGAACATTTTAACCAAGCCAAGATGAAATTTAAACATGGAAATGGAATCTAAAATTCAACCTCTTTTTTCGTAAAGTGCAGAACTTCAAATGTGTTTTCCCTAAGAAGATTTCAGAAAATACCAACTATTCTGAAGTAAGTTAACCCAAAGTCACTAATGAAGCAGCTGTAGGGCTGAGAAACTATAGAGAAACTTCGAGATTTTATAACATGCAAGCATAAAAACAGCCTAATTTGTACCTCCATCAGAGGAAAGTCGGGAATGGTGAACACACCACACCTGCTTGATCTTTAGCTCTGATCAGAAGATCACAGTGAAATCTTACTAATGTTATTTCTTTATGTCCCATAAGACAACAGTAGCAAAAGAAAAATTACATGGACTTTGTCCTTCTTTTGTGTTTATTTTATAGTTCAAACTGCAGTGTTTAAGTCTTTGTATGAAATCTAAATAACTCCTTAAATTTTCATCAGAGAATAAACTGGTTTGTAAATTTTGATTCAAGACCATCATTTCCTTTGTCCATAATGTGAGGGTTAATTCCAAGTAGATAGTTGGGAAGTCACTATGGCAAGTCTGGAACAATATACAATTTTATAATTAAAAAGTGACTTCAAAAGGAAATTTTTCTTGTGCATAGTTTACTTATTGTGCATTTGGGCTCCGTATTTAATTAACTGCCTGCAGGTATCCTTTCCCTCTTTTAAAAATAGATTACTTGTTCTTCTTTTATTGATTTGTGAAAGTTTTTTATACAATGCGGATGTTAATCTGTTGTTCCATATTGTGATATATTCTCCTGCAAACAAATCTTTATTCAGTGTGCACCAAGAATCAGATACAAAGATGCTGTAGGTACGGTGAATGTAAAATTCCCTATTCTCAAAAGCAAGTAAATCTGAACCAGGTGCATAAGTGAGCTATAAATACTGTGAAGATAAGTTGTTAAAGAGCATTGGCTGACATGGTAGAAATGGCAATTAGCAAAGTCTGACACTTCATTGGAAACCATTGAGGCTTCCACTTCGTACTATTCCTACAGGGTTCTTTTCCATTCCAGTCTATTTAGAAAGTTTATCTTAACTTTCAACTGTAATCATGTCTCCTTTTACATTTATTATTCATTTTGTTACTCCATGGCCATGTGAAAAAAGTATGCTTCCTATGTGTATAACTGAGGAATAGATACAGATTATTTCATTTATTCAAAGTTTGACCCAAACCAGTAGTAAGTTTTTAATGCATATTTGGTAATTTGCATATACTGCTGACATCAACGTCATGTATTTATGGAGAATATATATCGGACATGATTCCTAGTCTGTGCACAGTGTATAACAAAGATAACATCTTCTAGTCTTCTGAGGCATCTGTGTTCTAATCCAGGAAACGTTTCTGGGAAGTCTCTTTGTCTCTTTTTTCTATCTTCCAAATTTTACTTTCAATAACAATTCCCACAAAAAATCTACAATATCATTATTTCCCTCTTTTGGCTCTACGAAGTAACTTGATTCAGAAAAATTTGGAGGAATGCCTGAAAATTCTATTCTGAATAGGTAGATGATTTAATAAAGGTATTTTCACACTAATTTGTTTTGTATATAAATGTATATAACAGAAAATGAGAAAGTATTGTGAAATAAAAAATAAATATATTTTGAGTCTAAACTATAGGGTATAGTAAATATATGATTTATCTGCATTTTTTAAGGTAAGCTTCTATGTTTGCATGCCTTTTGAAATATTGCAAAATTCTATATGTAAAAGGTGATTTAACATGTTATGAAACTAAGAGGAAATTCTATGAAGCAGATAATTTAGATGCCTGTAATTGAACTAATATTATATATACGATATAAGATTAGTTATATATATCTCTATATATATATGATTTTAAATACTTTCTACAAATTTGCCATGACATATGAAGCAGTAGGACAATCCCTTATATTCTTTTTTTTTTGAGATAGAGTCTCACTATGTCTCCCTTGATAGAGTGCTGTGGCGTCACAGCTCTCAGCAACCTAAAACTCTTTCTCTTGCCTCAGCCTCCCAAGTAGCTGGGACTACAGGCACCCACCACAATACCTGGCTGTTTTTTTTTTTTGGTGTTGTTGCTTTTGTTGTTGTTGCAGTTGTCATTGTTGTTTAGCTGGCCCGGGCCTGGTTCAAACCCACCACCCATGGTGCACGTGGCTGTCGCCGTAACCATTGTGCTATGAGTACTAAGCCCAATCTCATATTTTCTTAAGAAAATAATACTTTTATAATGTTAATGATAAATATGAGAATTTCATTGATTTTTTTTGTTGACAAATTTGTTTCATAATTTAAGACTTTCTTTTGATCTTTGAGGCATAGGTGAGACTCTGATGTGGCCTGCTTAATCAATTTCACAATTAAACCAAAGCAGGAGTTAAGAAAGTTTCTATTTCAATAGTTTCTATTTCACCTTTCTTGTCTTATATAAGAAACAAAAGGAAAACTAATCATTATTTGATAAAATATATCAAGTCATTCCTTACCACTTAATTAAGATTTGCAGATTTAACGTTTCTCAGCCTGGTAGACCATTTGTTGTTAACGATGTCAGTGAAATTACTAATCAAAATGGAAATGCCTTGAAATTAATTGTAGCTGACCATGGCAAAAATCATTATCTTCTAAATGGATATTCAACTGAAGGTAAAATAATTTTTGTCAGACTTTGTGTCATTAACTCATGACTACGAGTCTTTTTTAAAAAGTTGTTTGCTCTCAAGTAAATCTATTATTGAATCAATTTCACATGAAAATTACATTTCCAGCATTAAATTGGATATTGCAAACACATGTAGAACAAAAATGTTATTAAATTTACTTCCTCGTCTGTATTACACAATTTTTGGCTTTAGCTAAAATTTTGCCTATATTCTATAGTAGTCTGTATTAGACTATGTTTGTATATATTTGTCTATATTATACTAATATATACATTAGACTATTTAGACTAATATATATTAGACTAATATCTGAATGTTTTCATTCATCCGTGGAGAACATTTTATATATATATATTTATATATTATTTTCTTTAACTGTAGTAAACTCTTATTCTATTTAAGTCAAACTCAGCTTTTGTAAATACTTTTTAAAGAAGTTGAATCAGACAGAGACATTGAATGTCTAAATTTTTTTGGTAAATTGTTAGGGAATCTAGGGTTTCTGTACATAGCTGGTGAAAGAAAGATTTCATACTGTTTCGAAAGTAATTAGGAAATCATTAAAATTTATTTTACCCTTTGACCCAGGAATTCTACATAAAAGTATCTAGCACACAGAGAAAATGAACCAAAAATTTGTTTGCTGAATGTTTTGTGGTGTCAAAAATTCTAAAATATTATCCCTAATAAATAGTGGTATTCATTATTGTGTAGTCGCACAATGAAATAGTTAGATCTTCAAGAGAGATGCAGATAATATCTTGATTAGTGATAAAAATCTACCTGCTGAGTTATCCCAGCAAGGAGGTCCTCAGGAGTTTGAGGACCAGCCTCAGCAAGAGTGAGACCCAATCTCTACTAAAAATAGAAAGAAACTAGCCAGGTGTTGTGGTGAATGCCTGTAGTCTTAGCTACTGGGGAACCTGAGACAAGGTATGGAGGAATGTTATCCTTGAAAGAAGAAAAACATCTGAGGTGAGTTCCACTTTTGCCAGAGCTTTCCTTGGCAAGTATAGATTGTGCCCTAAGAAAGGATCTGAGATTTGTTGACCTGAGAAGCCATAGATTGGAATATGAGTTTGATACCCGACAGTACCACTCTGTATCCCACACATTAGCATTCAAGAATAACATTCTATTATTTAGCATATTTTATGTGTAGCATCAATAATCTTTTTGCTTCATGGATATGTCTGGCATTTCAGTCGTGTTACCAGATTATTAACATTAAATAAACCATTAAAAAATAAACCCCATATGATTTTTGGTAAACAAAGGAGATACTCTAGAAACTTAACTGTTTATTTTTGAACACTTTGTGTCAATTTTTGAGAAGAAAAAATTATATGCAATGAAATGCGTAGATCTTGAGAACCTACCTATGTTTGTTTCGACAAACATCATCTACATAATCAATGCCCAATTAAAGGTTTGATTGTTTTCACCAGTTCCAGTTCTTCTTTATGTCTACTTCTAATCTTTATTCTTATTGGACAAATATATGTTTTCTATCACCATAGTCCAGTTTCCTCCATTCTGTAACTATAACTTAGTATATGTTCTTTTATGTTCATCTTCTGTTACTCAGTAAAGTGCTTTATAATTTGTTAATGTTGCATATACATTGTTAATTTTTTTTTGGTTGCTGTTATATTCCATGGTATTAATATATTTAGGTTTTTAAAAATCCATTCATAATTTGGGGGATATTTGGGTTATTTCTAGCTTGCACATCGTGATTAAAGTTTCTATGAATGCAGATATTTCTATCATCGTTTTGTGAACATGTATTTCCTTTATTAAAAAAGAAAATGACTTTTACTTTATTAAAAAAGAAGTGGAACTATTGAGTCTTAAACAATATGTTAACCTTATAACGGATTTCCCAACACTGTGTGTCTTTATATGTTCCCTAACAAGTATCAAAATGATAGTTCTTTAAAAATGAAATACAGAAAATACATTTTAGTTAAGGAAAAAAATAGGAAAAATCACAAATATAAAATATGGCATGTCAAGGTAGAATGTATACGCCAATTCAAAAACCTAGTGGAAATGGATAACATCTTAGGCAAATGCAGTTACCGAAACTTATGTCAGTAAAAATAGAAAGCCTAAATAGACCAATTACTGTAGGAGGTAAAAAAGAAAGTTATGTACTACCTTACTAAACAATACCAGGGCCATATTGTTTCAAAGGGGCTATTTTGCCAATTATGAGAGAATAAATAGTTTCTACTTCTTCATAAATTGATTTAGATAACATAAAACAAAGAGAAAATGTCAATTGTTTTAAAAAAGCAAGTATTAATATAAAATGTGTTAAAAATAACACAAGAAGAAAATTACAAATCAATATTATATTAAATATTAATGACAAAACCTAAATATATTGCAGGGAACACTGAAGATAATATTAAGAAAATAATAGAAATCTATTAATATAACTTACCTCTTTAATAGGTTTAGGGGGCAAAGTGAACATTTATTTGAATAGATGTTCAAAGACGATTTGACTTGACAAAACTCAACATAGTACAACAACTCTTGAACAAATGGGAATGGATGAATATTTCTATAATGAAATAAAATATACATAGTGCAATTCTAAAGTCAACCTCTTATTTAAAGGGAAAAGAACTATTTCCACTAGGGTCAGGAAGAGAGCCAGAATCGCTAACATTTTCACCATTATTTAAAGTCATTCCATAGCTACTAGCCAATTCAAAGGAAAAGTAAACTGAAGAAATAAAACAATTAGAAAAAAGAAATTAATTTCCATCTGTCTACACATCACATAGTAGTTTACGTGGAAAATCCTAGAGAATCAATGAAAAGACTAATTGCAAAAATAAAAATTCTGCAAATTAGCAAAGTATAACCCTAAATGCAAAAATTCAGTAGAATTCACACACACAAATGGTGATAGATAACAAGTTAGAAGATACAATCATTGAGTAATCTCATTTACAGAAGCAACAAAAAAATTCGGAAATAGACCCCACTATATAAAAAATCCAATATATGAATAAAGTAATATCTCACAATATCAGGACAGGCTTTGTAATGGATGGTGTTATAGAATCTGAATAGCTGTTTGAAAAGAAAAAAGGTAAAACCATTTCTCTTCTTCAGACAATACATAAGAATAAACTATGAAAACATAAAAATATGTTAAAAATAAAGTCATACAATAACTGCAGGAAAATATGGCTTAACTATTCTATGAACTGTGTATAGAAAAAAGTGCTTTTTAAATATGCAACAAAATCTAATTATAATAAATTATTAATAAATTTGACTACATGATGTAAAACAAAGTTTCAAAGTAAAAAATATTATAAGCAAACACAAAATACAAATAACGATCTGGAAAAAAATTTGTTTGAAACATGTCACAAATGGAAGCATTCATATTCCCAATTCACCAAGAACTTTTGAAATTTGAGGAGGGAATATAAGTCTATAAAGAAACTGGTCAAAATTAGACAATTTAATATATAAAATAGCCTTAAACACATGAAAATATTTATCAACTTTAGTCATAATGCTATATACAGATATGGCTGTGCTGAGATGCTTTTCTCACTCAACAGTTTGGAAAAATTGTGAAGCTTAATAAAAAAACGTCTACTACATATAAGTGAGGTTGCAAGGAGATAGGCACTTTGACAAACTGCCTGTGGAATGGCAAAAATCATTGCTTTATCTGTCCAAACAGCCAGGAAGCAGAAGTGCTCTTACAGAAATAACAACCAGGGGCCAGAATGTATTCTTTAACATGCTCCATTGAAAGAAACCTGGAAACCTTGGAGAAATGGCTGATTCCAGAGCTAGGGCAGGATAAATAACAAGACTTTGGGATAATTTATTATACCAAGCAATGTTGAAGTTCACAGAAACTATTAAGGCGTGTCGAAAGATATAGAATCTTAAATAGGATCACAGTTGGCTAAATTGATGGCAGCCTGAGCACCAAAATATTAAGTAATATATTGCATGCCAAAGTGATTATTAAAGTAAAATCATAAAAAATTGAAAAAAGGTAATGAAAAGGTCTATACATGTAAAAATAGTAACTATGATTATAATTAACAGTGAATGGATGTTTTTGTTTATAATAGAAAGATAATTATTAGCTGGTAGATGAGGTAATACCATCATAGTAAAAATTAGATCTGTCAAAAACCATTAGTGGATTCAAAAATATAGGTGGTAATGTTTTTGAGCCATGAGATAGTTGCATGGTCTAAAAGTATCTTTCAGCAGACTGTTCACTAATTATATTGGCGGTGAATAATGCTAAATACACAGTGTGAAAATTAGACGTGCCCGAGTAGTTAAAATTAACATCATTGGCAAAGGATCCATGTACACCTCCATTACATGCCTCCAGCTGCAGAACCCTGAAAAGGTCCCAACATCACCAGTGCGGCATTCCCACAGGAGTTCAGAACATCTGTCTAATCACGAGAAACAGCAAGCAAACTCAAAAGGATAAATGTTCTATCTTTTTAAAGTGCTAGCAATTGGATAACTATATTATTCTTCAAAAATGGCAATGTTATAAAAGATAAGGAAAGTCTATGTAACTATCCTAGATCAAAGGATGTTAATATGGCACAGAAACCACATGAAACAGCTGACTTCATTGAATCCTGCACTGCAGATGAGAGAGAAAACAATATCCAAGGAAGGCAATGCTTTTGTCAATTGACAAAACTGAAAGTTTTATAGTACAATATCAATGTTGAATTTACTGAGGTTGGAAACTGTACTCTGACTATGTAAGAAAGTGTTCCTAAGAAAATACAAATTAAAGAATTACACAAGTTTGTAATTTATTCTCAAGTGGCAAAGGAAAAAATACATACACTGCTCCCCCCCCCCCCCCACACACACACACACGCACATATGCACACATGGAAGCAAAGAGGCCAGGACAAATAAAGCAAGGTCAGCCTGAATAAAGATTATATGGCTTTTTAAAAAACATTTATTATTTTGGCTACTTCTCTGAGTTAGAATTTATTGAAAGGAAATTAATGTGATGTAAATGAGAGAGACCCCAACTTGTCTTGCAACTGATTTCTAAGTGCCTCATCGATCTTCCCCCTTTTTGTTGCTGTCTTCCACCACACAGGTCTCCTTGCTATTTATGACACACTCCAAGCAAATATTCATGTCAGGACCTTTGGATCTGCTCTTCCTTCAATCTAGAATGCTTATCCTTTAGCTATTTTCATATTTTGCCCCTTATCTTACCCAGGTGTGTACTCAAATATTGTCTTATCTAAGAGGCATTTCCTTATTAGCTTTTCCAAAAGTGCACCACCTTACATCCATTAATATCTCCCAAGCCTGATTTATTTTCCTGAAAGCACTTAGCGACAGTCTGATATGTTGCATATTTTCTTATTTACTTTTTATATCTGCTTAGTAGAATGTTAGTCAATGAAAGCTGGGACTTTCTTTTGTTCCCTGCAAGAGCCTAAGGACCTCAATTGTTCCAGGATCACTGTAGACACTCAATAAGCATTTGCTGAAAGAGGCAGTAAATTAACAACCGGACAGGAAGTTTAAACAAGAAATGTGAATTTATTAAATTTGAGTAATGAATATAGATTATGTAAGTATATATTTGCTATTCCTAAAGAGTTTTTAAATATATTTCTAATTTGTAAAGCCTTTGGAAATGCAGGTTCCAAAAATCCTTACATTCTAATATGTTAGAATCTGTTATTTTTTCTAATAAATACTTAAAATCCAATTAATTTTGTTAAAAATATTAAAATTATATTCACTAATCAATAATAATAGCTAAAATTATGGTTTTCCATCTGTTTGTTCTTAAGAAACCTGAAAATAAAAAAGAGAGGCTGATAGTATCTTTGGAATATTTCAATAAGATTTTCATTGAGATATATGGGCAATGACCACAGAGTACAGTAACAATGTCATTTTAGGAAACCAAATTCTAAGTGCTATAAAATATTAATTTGATAAATAAAAGGTAAGTAAAAGAAAATTTTCAAGGTAGGAAGTAATTCTAAGAATTGAAATGAATCCAGATGATTTTATGAGGGTAAAAAACTATCACTTATCAACACTATGCAGGTAAAAATTACACATGGTTATTTTATATGCTTCAGTTATTTTCAAACCAAAAAATATATTAAAAGTTGCTAAATGTCCGTGTGCATTAGCACTTCTAAATTAATGTTGCTTTGGTCTAATTTTCCCTAATGAAAGGAAACATTTCAAGGCAACTCACATTGAAGTTATTCATTTGACCTTTTTTATTAATCAAGCATAAGAATGAACAGCAATCTTCATTTTTTTATAAGTATTTTCATGGGTTTATAGACAATTTAACATTGAAAGAAATCAGGTGTCAATGTAATTTATAGTTAAAATTCTTTTGAAGGCAAAACCTTATTTATGCTACGTGTTTGAGAGTGTGGGTCTGTGTTATATGAGTCTGCACAAGCAAGTATGTATTTGTGTGTTTGTATATTTGACTTGTTTGAAAGAAATCAGGGGGTCCATTCAGTGTTGTTGGTTTTGTGGTTCTGAATTTTGGGGTGATGTTCCTATTTCGTTTGTTTCCTTGTTTGTCTGTGCAATACTGCTTTGAAATGAGCTGACATTCAGGCAATTATTACGTAAATAACTATTTTTAAGATTATGTTCATTATGTTTATTGCTTTCGGAAATACATTTAACTTTACTTCTTTAAAATGTATTTAATATTAACAAACTTTATATTTTTCCCATAACTTCCTTTACTAAATATGCCCCTCTAATATTGATTCAAAACTGCACTTGGTGCTCAATTCTTTTTTAAATAAGGTGAATTTTATTTTTATCATCCTGAAATTTAGTATCAGTCTAGCACAATTTTTAGGAACTTGACCTCTGCAGTCAAATTGTGGTCCTGAAAAGTTATGAAACTCTCTCTGCGCTAGCTTCTTCATTTTCGAAATGAGGAAGGCTTATGACCTGATGGATATACCTGTAATAAAGACTAAAAAGATTAATAATTGTGAAATACTTAAGAAGAATATGACACCTGATAATAACAAATATTAATCTTTTACCATTATATTAGTCCCATGGTTTTGAAACATTTGTTAGCAAGGAGAAGTTTCAAAGTAGTTCAGTAATATTAGAATTATAAATTACATTTATATATTTAAGTGATTTTTTTTTCATTATCAAATATATATTAGGCCTTTTTTTTGACGGCAAAACATTATTTATGCTTACGTGTTTGCTTTTGAGAGTGTGGGTCTCTGTTATATGTGTCTGCACAAGCAAGTGTGTATTTGTGTATTTGTACAAAATGATGAACATTAAGGTAAAAAGTCATATTTCTATCACTAAGAGCCTTACAACATCATTTCCCAGTATTTGGTATCAATGACAGGCATGTGCTCAACTACTACCAAGGTTGAAGTCCTAGGAAAAAATGAAAATCCTAAATGTGGGCTGAAAATGAAAGTAATCACCACATGTTTTATGGCATGCTACTATAGCATTATTTTCTGATGAAGTCAAATGATCACGGATACCCTGGATCTTGCATGTCATCAAAGGCCTACACACAACTTTATCAAGAAGCCTGTGTACTACTGTTTTTTTGGTCGGACTATAGATTTATGTATTTTATTATTTTTATTTATAAAAAATGTCACCCTGGGTAGAGTGTCATGGCATAAACCATACATTTTGTTCGAATTCTGTTATAAATATTATTTTGACCTCTTCTTTTGATGTAAGGTTGAATTTTATCATAACTTTGACTTTTATACTAAGGCTGGTTTGGTTTATTTTCTTATTTTGGACTAGTCCATTACAAACACTGATCATATTGTCTCCGTTTTTCTTCAATAACCCACTCAACCACCAAGCGAGATCTAACTAACATTCCCAGGTATTGACATCTATAATCAAGACTTTTTATTCTTTGAAAACAACAAATGTGCTTCATGAAAATATAAAAGAAATAATATGATAGATTATTCTCCCTGAAAATATACACTATGTCTGTTATTTTGCTCAAACTGTATCAACTATATAAACATGTAACATTTTCATTCTAATTGTTGATATAGACAGTACATATCTAACATATGATTAATAATTTCACCATAAGGAAGTTACTCTCAGATCATCTACGTGCTGACGAACTTTTGTTAATAATTGTACATCAAATATATAAACATTTTTTTCTTAAAAGTACTTATTTGAACTTACAATTTTTATGAAGTGTAAAGATATTGAAGCAACCAGAAATATGCCATTATATGGATATCACGCTGTAATAATTCACCTGAGTCATATTTACACCGTGTGCTCTTAAACTGAGAACATTATAATTATTACAAAATTTGTGTGTGTGTGTGTGTGTGTGTGTGTAACCGTCTGTCTCTCTGACATGCATAAAAGAGAAGCAACAGATGTACCTTGCACAATGATTAAATTCTGGTTCCAGTATAGATCTGTTTCTTTAAATTTGAGTCTCTCTTTATCTTCACATTTATCTTTGATTCTCATTTTGATATAAGAAGAATGAAATGTTTTGTGATAACAGGATTCATTTGCTTATTGAAATGGAATCTTAGCATGTGTTCAATTACTTCAAATTCAGCTTGAAAGGTAAAATTTTCTCTCAGCAATATATTGCTATTTTTCTCCTTTTAATCTTAATATGAATCCAATTAATATGAAATGTATGAAAGTGATGACATTAGATGGGTCGGCCTTTACATGCCATAATTTTTTTCCATTACTGGGTTAAAAAATGTGTTTATATTATATGTAATTGCAAGGAAGCCACGGAAAAGCACTGTCGTTAGCTAAAATCCCAAGATTTGCAGAAAGGATCGCAGAGGTAGCCAGGAAGAGAAAAGGAGAGATGTGAACATTCAGAAAACTTTCCTTTTGTAGGTGTGTGTTCTTCTTGTCTGTGAGTATTAGCTCTTATTTTAATTTACTATATTTACTCTCCTTTCCACTAGTTAGATCTGCAGTCTTTTCCATCTTATCAGTGAGAATGACTAACACAGTTAGCTTTGAAGGAGCACATTCTACTTTTGTTTCCTTCTTGATACATGACTAAGCAAATGTTCTATATTGATATGATAGTGTTAACTACATAGAAAAATTTATTTGACAGAACTCTACCAAAACAGTCAGTTGGAGTGTCAGACAAGTAGATGCATAATTCATAAATAGAAACTTAGAGACTGAAGGACATTTATGAGTTAGAGCTATGTCTCAAAGTCTCTTAAATGAAATTTGCTTATTAAATTAGGGTCGCTACGCTATTACAGCTATTCATTTGTTTTCTTAGTTCTAGAAATAGTATTTTTCTCATCAGAATGGGGATTGAATCTGATGTAAATAAATCCTTACTTTAAAAGTATTAAATGATACCACCCAGTGCCTCTACCCCCATATTAAAATCTGCAGGGATTAATAGAGCCGCAATATGATTAAAACATATGCACAATATTATTTAAATAACTTTATATAAGCATATATAACTTCACATTGTGTGCATGTATTACAAGTGCATCCTTGCAACTCAAAAAGCATTTCCACAGATGGCATTTATGAGTCTGTCCGAAAAACCAGATGTTTGGCCTGGAGTCATTTCTATCAGACATATGGTCTATTCCTGGGTTAGTTTTTCTGGCCATCGTTGGTTGGTTTGTCCAGCCAGAGTTCCACAATGCCTTAGTTAGTCAGAATTAACTCATGCACTAGTGAGTTAATTTTTTAGGACAGAACAAAGTGTTCTTTCCAGACTCAGCACCTATTCTGCAGTTTAAAATATGAATTCTAAGACCTGTAGTCCTAGCACTCTGGGAGGCCAAGGTGGGAGGATCCCTTGAGCTCAGGAGTTCAAAGACCAGCTCAATCAAAGAATGTATTTCTACTAAAAAATAGAAAAAATTTCCAGGCATGGTGGCACATGCCTGTTGTCCCAGCTATTGGAGAGGTTGAAGCAGAGAGGGGTACTTGAACCCAGGAGTTTGAGGTTGCTGTGAGCTAGGCTATGGCTCTCTAGCCTGGAGCATCAGAATGACACCCTGTCTCTAAAAAAAAAAAGTATGTATATATATTTATGTGATATTAATATAACTATGTGTATATTTACTATATATATATATCACATAAATACTACTACTACTACATATATATATCTCATATATAAGAATATTATCCTTAGCAGAGGTATGCATTGCTATGATGACCTTTGTTTTAGGAATACATTTCTGTTTTCTCTGGAGTTATTTTCCATCTTTTATTTATCATTTATTTCATATTGAGTAAAAACTTCAAAATATTTTCCAGTTTTTTGAGTCTCCTTTCAAAAAACTCCATAAAATATAACTTCCAGATTCTAAGATTTGAGCAGTATACAGGAAGTAGGAAAGGCCATACTGTTCTAGGATTCATAAGAGCTTTTTAAAGTTCTGTTTCTCCCTTAGAAGCAGACATTTTTGATGTTCTTGAAGAAATAATTTAACTCCCTGAACAATAGTTTTCTCATCTATACAATGGGTATAATAATAATCTTCCATATACCACAAAGATATTATAAAGATAATTTCTTTTATGGAATACTTAGATAATTTTAATATGGTACAGAATATTCTATTCAAATTATTAACTTTATGATATTGCTTTTGCATTGCTAGTTTAGTCATAAAGACAATAAAATAAGAACTTACTGTAAATTTCTTCAAAATTCATTTATCAACATGACTAGATACTAAAGCCAGCTAAACTAAAATTGTCTTTCACTTAATCTCTCTTCTTAGATCATTTTTAAAATTTCACCTCCTTATGCAACAATTTTGTATTATTAGGTTTTGTATTAATAGCATGTTATCCCTTGCTTCGTTTTTTTTACTTAACATTTTTCATATTGGTTGTTAATGTCATAAACTAAACTATATAACTTGTGGTCTTTATTTCTTTTTAAATTTCTTTTTTTTTTTTTTTTTTGCATAAATAAGGCATTACTGTTTTCTTCAAAAAATTTGCAGTATTTTGATTTTGCCATTATGTCTTTAATAAACTCACTCATAGTCCATTTTCCCCATTGTCTTATGCTTAATTACAGAAATATGGCAAAGATAATAAAAGTTGCAAAAAGAAACCCTGAAGAGTTGTCTCCTATAGAAATTATCCCACTTCTATACCAGAAAAGATGTCAGACTGAAAGACTACCATGAAACAGAAGTTTAACTTTACCTTTTAATAATAAAGTTTTTTTTTTTGGCCCGTCACCTGTTACACAGTGGTTACAACACCAGCCACATATACTGAGGGTGGCAGGTTTAAACTCGGCCCAGGCCAGCTAAACAACAATGACAACTGCAACAAAAAACAGCCAGGCGTTGTGTCAGGTGCCTGTAGTCCTAGCTACTTGGGAGGCTGAGGTAAGAGAATCACTTACGCTCAAGAGTTGGAGGTTCCTGTGAACTATGATGCAACCACACTCTACTGAGGGCAACATAGTGAGACTCTGTCTCAAAAAACAAAACAAACAACAAAAAAAAAAGCAAAATACTTTTTTTAAACAAAAAAAACAAATATATTGATATTTGATAGTTACATACGTATAGGTCATCCACATAAGCCTCCCACATATTCTGTTTGTTGATATACTGAACTATACCTTTTGATCTTTCACAGGTAGCCAACAAGTGTGACAAAATTCAAGAAACTAACTGACAAGTACTTAGTAGTTAAAAACAATGCAATTGTTATTCTAGAAGAATTACGTCTAAGCAGCATTACAGAGGGTAGTGGAATTACTTGATACTTGTTCTAATGAGGCTGTAGAAATAAATATATAAGATCTCAAAACTTTTCTTTCTACTCCAAACATTGAGTACTGTTTGTGCAAAAAGTTAAGGAAATTCTCTTACCACTTACATATTCAAACACAATTTAAAAAGTACAAGATCTTAAATATTCTTACTTTCTCTATATGTAGTTATACCTTTATTATTAATGGCACATTTTCTTCTTTTAGTGTTGCATAAAATGTCTTCTAAATGATGAAAAATAGTGGTATTAGAAAACCTAAAATTTGACAGACATATCAGCCTTTGTGTCTCTCTCAGTAATGTGTGTGCAGTCATAATTTGGCATTATAATTATAATTACATATGGAAAGTCTCAGTAAAGTGTAAATTTTTGTGGTGATTGTAAATCTATCCTGTAGGCAGCCAGATCTCAGATGTTTTTACTGGAGGATTTATTTAAGATGTGTTGAAGGAACATTTCTTGTTTGCTGCTTTCCTAATTTTTACAGATATCATGTTTTTTAAATGATCTATCATTTTACTTTGAATGAATAAGTTTGAAATGACTTCCTTTCTATAAGTAGAGAGTCATTCTCTCCTGTGACAGGGTAAAAAAGCAAGTGAATTTTTATAGAAGTATTGTTGTTTACCTACATGTATTGAGGATTATGATAACACATAGTATTGATGGTCATTTCAAAGCATAATTGAGATTTATTTAACATAACTCTCATCCTAGGAGCAAGGTGGCACCTGTGGCTCAGTGAATAGAGGGCCGGCCCCATATACTGAGGGTGGCGAGTTCCAACCTTGCCCCGGCCAAACTGCAACAAAAAATAGCCAGGCATTATGGTAGCTGCCTGTAGTCCCAGCTACTTGGGAGGCTGAGGCAAGAGAATCACCTAAGCCCAAGGGCTGGAGGTTTCTGTGAGGTGTGACGCCACAGCACTCTACCGAGGACAACAAAACGACACTCTGTCTAAAAATAACAACAACAACAACAACAATAATAATAGTAATAATTTACTTATCTCAAAGTAGTGTGAGAAATTAGCACAGGGATATACACAGAAAAATATGCATTTTGTGGAATGGGAATAGAGAGACATATGAGATCTGAGTAAAGTGTCTCTGTGATATGATTCTTGCACAGAGCCAGAGAGAATGGGGTCAGATCATAGAAAGGTAAGGTTGCATAAATCATACCGGCAAATGAGACTAGGAAAATAATTTTGGTGTTAACATTGAATGGAAGCAACAGAAAACTCTTAGATCTAAATAGCCATGTTAAACAGGAACATGGACTTTCCGTCAGTAGCCTGTATGTGCACAACTCAATGGCTTGAATTTAAGACTTCGCTTGAAGAAAGTGAGGACCATGAGAATAGCTTATATGAAATTTCCCACAGGAGTGGACACTTGAAATAGAAATTAAATTTAATAAATAGATTTCTAAAAGGTTAAGCCTTTTGTACACCTACGTCAGCAAAAATCGTCTTCACTCCTCTACGTTTATTCACTTCAGAATCCCAGTATTTGTTCAACACTATGGCACATGTAACCTGAGGTCATAGAACTTATAAAATAGTGAATTAAGAAAAGAGTAGTGAAGTGCGACAAAGTCATTGTAAATACATTTAAATTATTTCCCTCTCTAAAATGCTAAGACTTTCACATGTGTCTCTCCAGGTCCCCACATGTGGCCCCTCAACTGAATCCACACTAAATAGAACTATTCTCTTTATAAAAATTGATTTATTCTATCAAATTGGGTTCCTTGATCCTCACTCAAGGATTGAGAAGGCCACAGGTTCACATCTGTAAATGCCATTAGCCCACTTGCTGCTGAAACTTTGCCCACGAGTACTTTTAGACTAAAGTTTTCTTCTCCCTCCTGTCTCAGTGCCAGATAAGTCACCTGCCCTTGCTACAGTCTAGTGGCATATAATTTTACCTAGTAATGTTCATTGCAGTCAAAATTAGTTTGTAGCACTCTGTCTATGTTTTATTCCTCGTGAAGAGAGGGTTGGTCTGCTATTGAAGTAGCATAAACCCTGCTTCAGAGAGAGACAGAGGAAAACCTTGAAGAGATTGTTTAATTAACTATCTCCGTGAAAGCATGTCCATGAGACGCTGAGATAATAGGTTCTGGATACTTCGGTATCTGTTGTTTTAAGGTAATATATGGATAGAAATTAAGAACTAGCAGAACTGCTAGTGAAGACCTCCATTAAATAGTTTTTCTCGATTGCAGAAGTTTTTTAATTGGCTTAAGCAGGTGATGGAAATACAACAGTATCATGCGTTGACTTAATTAGAATAAGTTTATCACTTAATATGTGAACTTCAGTTACATCCCTTATAGAGAATTGGGAAACTATCTGTTGAAACTTTCTGTAAACTTTCAGGTTTATGTGTTGCCTAACTTTCTGAATATAATAAATTCACTTATGCAATTTCCAAGGCTTTATGCTGTTCCAGGGATGTTTTTTTAGAAGCCAAGGGTAACTCATAGAATTTAGATTTTTTCTTTTTTTTTTTTTTGAGACGGAGTCTCACTTATGTCACCTTTAGTAGAGTGCCTTGACATCACAGTCCACAGCAATTTCAAATTCTTGGGCTTAAGCGATTCTCTTGCCTCAGCCTCTCAAGTAGCTGAGACTACAGGTGCCAGCCAGAACACCTGGCTATTTTTTTTGTTGTAGTTGTCATTGTTGTTTAGCAGGCCCAGGCAAGGTTCAAACCCACCAGCCCCCTTGTGTGTGGCTGGCGCCACTGAGCTACAGGCACTGAGCCTAGAACATACATATTTTAAACTTGACATCCAGAAAATCCAATGCACAAATCACTGGGGGAAAAAATATATAAGATAGTAATCCAAAGACCATTGAACCCTTTCACTTGCAGAGTTCTTACTGTTCCAGTTCATTACATATTTTTAAAAACAGGTTTTATTTAAATATTTTACATTACATTACACTGAACATTAGACTGTTTTCAATGTTTTAACACTAAGTTCTAACAAGTTTGCCTCTAATTTTGTTCCTTATTCTATATCTAGTGCTGGTTTTCCAATGCTAGTTTTTTGAATGTTTGAAAATGACTATTCAGTTATAATGTAGGCAAGAAGTGCAATTTTCTATAAATAAAAAAGCCTTTAAGAGCTTACTGATGTTGCTTCAAAATAGAACCTCAAGTATGTTCTTACTAAGATAATTTTAAAAATGAAACTAAATTAACTTTGATGTTATTGGTTTCAGCCAATGTCATAATTTATAGGGATTAATTTTAATTTTGAGTTTGTTATCAAAAAAATTGGTAGATAAATTTCTTCCTTCAGCTAATATTATTGAGAGTTTTAGGCCCTACAGTTACAGTACAAAAAATACAGAAATATTTTCTTTCATAAAATATATATTCTTAGTGAAAAATATCATTAATAATAAATTTAGTGAAAAAAGTGAGGGGAAAAACAGTTTAAAAACATTAGGGAAAAACCTTTTCTCTAAAAACAGAAGTGTTATTAATAATTAGTTTAACATAAAATGTGAACAATCAATTAGGCTATTAACACTGCTTACCAGCTAAATATCAGCCTGGTTGTATATATTAAAAATATGATGCATTTAAAAAGTCATCATGAGTCATTTTTCCCATTAATAATAAGTAAGAATTCAGCACATGGTTTAAGGACTCTTTCTAAAAGTTTCTTATTTGCAATTCATGCTTCTACTGATATTGTAATAAAAACAAAAAACACTTGTGTTCTTGAAATTTTATCTCCTTAACCCTGAGATAAAATTACATAAACATTTGAAGAGACTGAGATTATTTTGTGGAATTAAATGTATTTCTATGTAACGTTCATAAACTTTTCCTGTCATGTGGTTATACACTTCTAAAAGAAGGTGTATTTTACAAACTTGCTTTTATAAAATTTTCCTCAAAATATTAAAGGACTCAATTATGATCAATAAATTTTTCACAAGATACTTAGAGATAATCTTTTGTTCAAAATTTTTATTTTTGAATTTGGCCAGTATTCCAATACACATACCTCTTATTTTCTGTCTCTTTCACTATTTGGTAATATCTTGAAATTACCTAGAACAATACTTCTTGTATTATTATTACACAGAAAAATCCCTTGGGAGTTATATTAAAATGTATTATCTCATGCTGTAAGAGGTGAAGCCCATTTTTTTTCCTATTTATTTATTTTGTTTTGGCGCCCAAGATTTTCATCTCTAATGATGATAACACTGCTGGTACTATGGATTACATTTTGAGTAACAAGTATCTACACAGACCGCCATTAAAAGAGAAAGTAAGGATTTGAATTGTATCTCTATGTGGTTTTGAAAAGTATTCATTATCACATCGACATCAACTTTTATGGTAGGCATAATGTCCAATACCATAAAGAATAACTTTTAAGGTCATCAAATACCTTACCTTTACTGTGGTATTTGTTCACTCATAAGTGCCATTTGTTGGTTCATTGGCTTTTTTATGAACATCATTGTTATAAAAACTCAACCTTCACTTAAAAAAAAAAAAAGGAAACAGTCTGTGTAACTCCATTGTAAATATTCCTCCCACAAATGTGTTTCTTACTGTGACAGATTTAATGTTTCATAACATTATTCTCTGTGCAGGAGGAACATTTATCTTTATTCCTTTGCTTCTTCTCTATCAATATTTTAAAAAGTCAGATTAAAGTTGAATTGGACTTTAGGTTCAAAAAGTTAACATGTAAATTTTAACGACTGCTCCTCATAAGCTGCTCATAAGCCTCATAAGCTTTTAATTTATTCATTCCTTAACTTTTAGAGGATTAATCTTCCTATTTTCAAAAAATAAATTAGGAATAATAAAAACTAAAAATAAGGTAATATCAATTAATCAGTGATAACATTCAAAGTGAAGTTATTATATCCCATTCATCACTTGTATCCAATTGAAGTCATATGCAATTGATAATTCATATTGAATTGAGAATCTTTCAAATATAAATGTTTATACAGCTTTGTTTTATTTCCAGTCAATAACATAATTGAAGTCATTGGGTCATGCAAGTAGTAATCCTTAGATTTGTTTTAGTAATCTCTTGACAAGAAAATAAAAATGTAATTTTATACATACATAAAATATACTGTTTTCCTGACTTTAAAAAATGTTCATTTATAAAAAGTAGAATATTAATCATCAATGGTATGAAATTATTAATTAGATATAAGATGGAATAGGAATGGAATGAAAAAAAAAATAGAAAAACACTTGTGTGATCCAAAAGAAAGCAAAGTAAGAATAGATGGAACAAATAGAAAGCAAATATTAATAGAGTACAACAAGGTGCTAGATATTAGCCCTACTATTAGTATACTTAAACTAAATATAAACAGCCTATAAAAATCAATTAGAAAGGCTCGGCACCTGTGGCTCAGAGGCTAGGGCGCCAGCCACATACACCAGAGGTGGCAGTTTTGAACCCAGACCAGTCCTGCCCAAAAAACAACAATGACAACAACAACAACAAAAATAACAAATCAATTAGGAGATAAAGATAGTAGGATGGGACAAAGAAAATCCCCAACCATAGCTGTTTATAAGAAACAGTAATGTTAAAGGATTAAGAAAAGTTGAGAGTAGAAAGGTAAAAAATATATACACCTTAAAAATGCAAATTGATTACTTTGACTAATAGACAGTTAACACTATAGAAAACATAATTTTAAAAATTAGTTAATACCTAAAATTAATAAATAATAAAAGGATAGTGTTTAATGGTAAAATGTAATTCTTCTGGAATATGCAACAATTCATAATATGTATGTGCCTAAAAACAAAAGCATAAATATATAATTCAAAAATTGATAAATATAAAAAGATAAAAACAAATCCTTGGGCATCAATAGAATACCAGTCAAGAACTGAGAAATGTCTAAAATTTTACTCTACTTTTAGGCTAAGTTAGCCTACAACAGTATGATGGCTGCTGACAGAAGACACTAGATTTCTGAGTCAGAGATCAATGTCAGATTATCATTACAAAAATAGCAATAAACAGAATTTCACCATTTTCTTGCACCATTTTTCTGAACCCTATTTCTCACAAGATGGTCTGAAGAGGGCCACCTAATGACTTCACATACAGCAGGTAATATTTTTATAGTAGAAAAAAACAAGCTAAGGGAACATGAATCTTTATAATAGGCAATAAGCATGCATCCCTTTATCCCAGAGAATGACTGTTCTCAATCTTCTAAAGCCTTTTATTACAGCAACATCTTTGAAAAGATAGTTTAGAATAAAGGTAGAAATAACCTTTGCTCATAATATTTGCATAAATATGAGGGACACATAGAGAATTATCTCCCAACATTGCCCGTCCCTTATTTCTACACATTATGTCTTCTGGACAATATTCCCATGAGAGAGACAACCAGGCAAATTAGTCTTACTGACTGACACTGGCATCTAATCTGTTTAATTTGTTCCATACAAAATTAATGCTTCTAGCAAGAGGAATCCGAGCATAATGATCATGTTAACCTGCAGAATAGATATCAACCCAGGCCCTTTAGGGGCCCAGCCTTAACCAGCTGAACAACATTTCTCGGACATTATAATCTTAGTAAGGAAGCTAAGTACCATCTTCCTTAAATTTCTACATTGACATTTCCACTAAGCCAAAGGCAACAGATACAGCAGGATTTACAAGTAATTATGCAGATTTTTAGCCCCAAGGAGGAAGTCTAGGAAAATTCTATCATTTATAACAGCTCTGATAGGAAGTAATTTGAGGCTGACTTGAATTCCTTAAAGATGATATGTCTTTAAAAACTTGTTTAAGGAGCAATTTTGAAAACACAGATTACAAATGTCCCTCCCCACCTTCCTTATATCTGATGGGACCTAATTTGTTTTCTCCCTTGGCTCTAAATTATTCTCTACTTCCACAAAAACAGCGTTACCATTGAAGTACCTTTAATTTTGTCTTTTCACTAATATCTTATACTCACACCAAGGTCTTGCATTTGGAGAGTCAGGTATAAAAGAAATTTTATAAAACTTACAGAAATATGCTATGTTCCCCCACTTTAACCTCTATGGGCCACAGTAGGAAAAATAGGAAAGCAGCAAACTCAACCAAATGATAATTATCTTCATGATCTAGGGGGATGTCAGTCACGTATAACTTTACATGTCACCAGATTAAGGAATAACTAGAGAACTCATAAAGCATTACTTCTGAGTGCCTTTGTGGTGGTGATTTCAAAAGGATTGTCATGTTAGTTGTTGTCCTGAGCAGTGAAGATCTACCCTCAATGTGGCAGACACTGTTCAATCAGCTGGTGACCTGTATAGAGAAAAAAAAAGGCAGGAAAAGGCAATTTTCTCTCTCTCTCTCTCTCTCTCTGTATCCTAGAGATGGGACTCTTTTCCTCCTGCTCTTGGACATAAGAATTCCAGGATCTCCATCCTTTGGACTTCAGGACATATGCCAGTGATTCCCCAGGTTCTCAGGCCTTCTGCTTCCGACTGAGAATTACAACACTGGCTTCCCTGGTTATGAAAATTTTAAACATGGACTCAGCCATTCTACTAGCATTCTAGGTTCTCCAGATTTTATATAGCCTGTCATGGAACTTCTCAGTTTCATAACTGTGTTTGGCAACTTCTCTAATAAATCAGCTTTCATCTGTCATCTATTGGTCTCTTTCAAGAACTTTGACTAAAACAATGTCAGCCCAACAAGAGAATCCGGATGGCTGAACTAGAATATATTTCACCACATTAAAGTCTTCTTTTCCACCAGTCTAATACCCAGAGTGTATAATAACCAGGGCTGCCTAGGAATTTTCAAGAGAGCATAAGAAACATCATATTCAGTAATGATCGGAGAAGAATTACAAATATTCAAAGTTGGTCGGCCTAATCCTCCGTTCCTTTTGTCCAGATCATTATCCAAGAAGTGTTCAGCATGAGTTGATTGCATTGCTCAGTGACATTTGCATTGAAAGATGTACCATTATTCAACTTAAAATATTCCACACAGACAAGAATGCAACCAAGGTTAGCTTCAAGGGCTGCAATGCTGGTGTGGGAATCAACAGGTTGGGTTGACATAATAACAACATAAACTAAAACAAACAAAAGAAAAGTGGTGAACTACTACAAATTATTGAGCCTTGGGAAGGGGTCAACGTAGTCAATCTACATTGGTGTAATTCCCCGTACAATGTGGTCTTCCTCAGTACAAAAGAATTGGGTCGCTTTGGCCAGAGTCTTACTTCTGACGTTAAATCGCTTTCTCTGTAGTAGAAACAGAGCCATTCATTGTCTGTAGTCTGTAATGATAGGCATGTTGCATGCCTAGTACAATAAGGTCTTTAGTTGTAAATGGTGGTAATTTGGGTGGTGCAGCCTTAGTCAGCTGCTTGATCACAGCAACATGTTCTTGACTGAATTTCAGATTGCTAAGGGTCCCAATGGTGGTGTGACCCCCCATATCCCTGTTTTTAACAGAAATGTCCTCTGCACTTATTTGATCTTTATTTTACAATCTTTGTTATGTATACTGGGGCAGGGAAGTGGAATGGGTGAGGGTAGATGACATTTCTATAGTTCTTGATGTTTAGATTCAAAGGAAGGATTTTATATAAGGAGTTACAGCCATGGAGGCTCATCTTCATGACAGCCTGATTTAAATATCCAAATTGTCAACCTGACTTCTGAGACTAATGATATAATAATCGAGTATTTTGTGCAGTTTTATAAACAAGTGAGTGCACTTTGCATGTAAGAGCAATGTTATGTAAGTTAGCGGCAGATTGTAGAATGTCTAAAACAATTTTAAAACATGATAACTAATTATTTCACACTCTTTATGTCAAGAGGTGAAGTCCATGTTTTATAAATTTGAATCTGGGCAGGCTTGTTACTCTCTTAATAGAGTGAAGTGGAAATGATGTTGCATGATTTAGGAGGCTATAATACAAAAGGCAATCAGCTTCTACTTTGTAGATGGAATGCTCGTGCTTACATCACCTGAGCAGCCATGTAAAAAATCCTGTACCATGAGACTGTAGAGTTGGAGAGGCCATGCGTGATACTCAATTAACTCACACTTGGCCCCTAACATTAATTGTCAGCTGTATGGATGAGAAATATCAGATTTATAGCTCGGTTGAACCTTCAAGTAACTGCCACTGAATGAGAGACCCTAGTGGATTATTTCCCAGGTTCCTGCTCAAAAAATTATTAGCAAAATAATATTAATATTTTAAGCTAGTAATATTTATGGTAGTTTTTAACTATAACTATAGTGATAGGAATAAGAAAGATTTTAAAGAAAGAAATAAAACACTCATTAATCCTAGAAAGCCTAATACAAAAAAATAAAAAATACTATAAGATCAGCATAAGTCAATTTTTGTAAGTTCTCCCAGCATCATTTATTAAATAGGGATTCTTTTCCTTGGTATATGCTTTTGTTCGGTTAATTAAACGTCACATGTCAATATTCAGCTGATTTCATATCTATCTTTTTTATTCTGTTCCAAAGATTGATGTCTTTATTTTTGTGCCAGCACCATGCTATTTGATCACTATAGACTTGTAATATAATGTGATGTCTAGTAACATGATGCCTCCAGATTTTTTTTTTTGTTTGTTTCTTTTTCTTTTTTTTTTTTTTTAGGTTCACCATGTTTATTAGTTTAATTTTCTAGATTGAAAAGAATTATTTTGTACTTAGGAAGGTTTTATTTATTTAAGTGAGAAAATTTAAATACTTAAAAAAGAAATCAAATATATCTAAATGTATCAGTGCAGT